>JAEUYN010002056.1:0-12897 GCA_018257835.1 Euura lappo | reverse complement strand
TCGAATTTTGGACGTTTTCGTTCGAAAACGCGATTTTCGTAAAAATTTAAATTTCGGACCTTTTCGGACGTAAACGCGATTTTTTCACTCGTCGTGTCAAGGCGGTCGTACGCGTAAAAATTCGAATTTCGGACCTTTTCACTCGGAAACGCGATTTTCGTTAAAATTTAAATTTCGGACCTTTTCGGACGAAAACTCGATTTTGTCACTCATTGTGTCCAGGCATTGGTATGCGTAAAAATTCAAATTTCGGACCTTTTCGTTCGAAAACGCGATTTTCGTAAAAATTTAAATTTCGGAACTTTTCGGACGTAAAAGCGATTTTTTCACTCGTCGTGTCAAGGCGGTCCTACGCGTAAAAATTCGAATTTCGGACCTTTTCGCTCGAAAACGCGATTTTTTCACTCGTCGTGTCAAGGTGTTGGTACGCGTAAAAATTCGAATTACGGACCTTTTCGTTCGAAAACGCGATTTTCGTAAAAATTTAAATTTCGGACCTTTTCGGACGAAAACGCGATTTTTTCACTCTTCGTGTCAAGGCGGTCGAAAGCGTAAGAATTCGAATTTCGGACCTTTTCGCTCGAAAACTCGATTTTTTCACTCGTCGTGTCAAGGCGGTCGTAGGCGTAAAAATTCAAATTTTGGACCTTTTCACTCGGAAACGCGATTTTCGTTAAAATCTAAATTTCGGACCTTTTCTGACGAAAACTCGATTTTTTCACTCATTGTGTCCAGGCGTTGGTACGCGTAAAAATTTTAATTTCGGACCTTTTCGCTCGAAAACGCGATTTTCGTAAAAATTGAAATTTCGGACCTTTTCGGATGTAAACGCGATTTTTTCACTCGTCGTGTCAAGGCGGTCCTACGCGTAAAAATTTAAATTTCGGACTTTTTCGGACGAAAACGCGATTTTTTCACTCGTCGTGTCAAGGCGGTCGTACGCGTAAAAATTCGAATTTTGGACCTTTTCGTTCGAAAAATGCGATTTTCGTAAAAATTTAAATTTCGGTCCTTTTCGTTCGAAAACGCGATTTTCGTAAAAATTTAAATTTCGGACCTTTTCGCTCGAAAACTCGATTTTTTCACTCATTGTGTCCAGGCGTTGGTATGCGTGAAAATTCAAATCTCGGACCTTTTCGGTCGAAAACGCGATTCTCGTAAAAATTCAAATTTCGGACCTTTTCGTTCGAAAACGCGATTTTCGTAAAAATTTAAATTTCGGACCTCTTCGTTCGAAAACGCGATTTTTTCACTCGTCGTGTCAAGGCGGTCGTACGCGTAAATATTCGAATTTCGGACCTTTTCACTCGGAAACGCGATTTTCGTTAAAATTTAAATTTCGGACCTTTTCGGACGAAAACTCGATTTTGTCACTCATTGTGTCCAGGCATTGGTATGCGTAAGAATTCAAATTTCGGACCTTTTCGTTCGAAAACGCGATTTTCGTAAAAATTTAAATTTCGGAACTTTTCGTTCGAAAACGCGATTTTCGTAAAAATTTAAATTTCGGACCTTTTCGGACGTAAACTCGATTTTTTCACTCGTCGTGTCAAGGCGGTCGTACGCGTAAAAATTCGAATTTCGGACCTTTTCGCTCGGAAACTCGATTTTTTCACTCGTCGTGTCAAGGCGGTCCTACGCGTAAAAATTCGAATTTCGGACCTTTTCACTCGGAAACGCGATTTTCGTAAAAATTTAATTTTCGGACCTTTTCGGACGAAAACGCGATTTTTTCACTCGTCGTGTCAAGGCGGTCGTACGCGTTAAAATTCGAATTTCGGACCTTTTCGCACGAAAACGCGATTTTTTCACTCGTCGTGTCAAGGCGGTCGTAGGCGTAAAAATTCGAATTTCGGACCTTTTCACTCGGAAACGCGATTTTCGTGAAAATTTAAATTTCGGACCTTTTCGGACGAAAACGCGATTTTTTCACTCGTCGTGTCAAGGCGGTCGTAGGCGTAAAAATTCGAATTTCTTTTCGCCCGAAAACTCGATTTTTTCACTCATTGCGTCCAGGCGTTGGTATGCGTAAAAATTCAAATCTCGGACCTTTTCGGTCGAAAACGCGATTTTCGTAAAAATTCAAATTTCGGAACTTTTCGCTCGAAAACGCGATTTTTTCACTCGTCGTGTCAAGGCGGTCGTAGGCGTAAAAATTCGAATTTCGGACCTTTTCACTCGGAAACGCGATTTTCGTAAAAATTTAAATTTCGGACCTTTTCGCTCGAAAACTCGATTTTTACTCTCATTGTGTCCAGGCGTTGGTATGCGTAAAAATTCGAATCTCGGACCTTTTCGGTCGAAAACGCGATTTTCGTAAAAATTCTAATTTCGGACCTTTTCGCTCGAAAACGCGATTTTCGTAAAAATTTAAATTTCGGACCTCTTCGTTCGAAAACGCGATTTTTTCACTCGTCGTGTCAAGGCGGTCGTAGGCGTAAAAATTCGAATTTCGGACCTTTTCGCTCGAAAACTCGATTTTTTCACTCGTCGTGTCAAGGCGGTCCTACGCGTAAAAAATCGAATTTCGGACCTTTTCACTCGGAAACGCGATTTTCGTAAAAATTTAAATTTCGGACCTTTTCACTCGGAAACGCGATTTTCGTAAAAATTTTAATTTCGGACCTTTTCGGACGTAAACGCGATTTTTTCACTCGTCGTGTCAAGGCGGCCGTACGCGTAAAAATGCGAATTTTGGACGTTTTCGAAAACGCGATTTTCGTAAAAATTTGAATTTCGGACCTTTTCGCTCGAAAACGCGATTTTCGTAAAAATTTAAATTTCGGACCTTTTCGGACGTAAACGCGATTTTTTCACTCGTCGTGTCAAGGCGGTCGTAGGCGTAAAAATTCGAATTTCGGACCTTTTCACTCGGAAACGCGATTTTCGTAAAAATTCGAATTTCGGACCTTTTCGCACGAAAACTCGATTTTTTCACTCGTCGTGTCAGGCGGTCGTAGGCGTAAAAATTCGATTTTCGGACCTTTTCACTCGGAAACGCGATTTTCGTAAAAATTTGAATTTCGGACCTTTTCGGACGGAAACGCGATTTTTTCACTCGTCGTGTCAAGGCGGTCGTAGGCGTAAAAATTCGAATTTCGGACCTTTTCGCACGAAAACTCGATTTTTTCACTCGTCGTGTCAAGGCGGTCGTAGGCGTAAAAATTCGAATTTCTGACCTTTTCACTCGGAAACGCGATTTTCGTGAAAATTTAAATTTCGGACCTTTTCGGACGAAAACGCGATTTTTTCACTCGTCGTGTCAAGGCGGTCGTAGGCGTAAAAATTCGAATTTCGGACCTTTTCGCTCGAAAACTCGATTTTTTCACTCATTGTGTCCAGGCGTTGGTATGCGTAAAAATTCAAATCTCGGACCTTTTCGGTCGAAAGCGCGATTTTCGTAAAAATTTAAATTTCGGACCTCTTCGTTCGAAAACGCGATTTTTTCACTCGTCGTGTCAAGGCGGTCGTAGGCGTAAAAATTCGAATTTCGGACATTTTCGCTCGAAAACTCGATTTTTTCACTCGTCGTGTCAAGGCGGTCCTACGCGTAAAAATTCGAATTTCGGACCTTTTCACTCGGAAACGCGATTTTCATAAAAATTTAAATTTCGGACCTTTTCGGACGAAAACGCGGTACGCGTAAAAATTCGAATTTTGGACGTTTTCGTTCGAAAACGCGATTTTCGTAAAAATTCGAATTTCGGACCTTTTCGCACGAAAACTCGATTTTTTCACTCGTCGTGTCAAGGCGGTCGTAGGCGTAAAAATTCGAATTTCGGACCTTTTCACTCGGAAACACGATTTTCGTGAAAATTAAAATTTCGGACCTTTTCGGACGAAAACGCGATTTTTCACTCGTCGTGTCAAGGCGGTCGTACGCGTAAAAATTCAAATTTTGGACGTTTTTTTGCTTGAAACTTGATGCTTACTTATTGCGTCCAGGCGTTGGTATGCGTAAAAATTCAAATCTCGACCTTTTCGGTCGAAAACGCGATTTTCGTAAAAATTTGAATTTCGGACCTTTTCGCTCGAAAACGCGATTTTCGTAAAAATTTAAATTTCGGACCTTTTCGGACGTAAAAGCGATTTTTTCACTCGTCGTGTCAAGGCGGTCCTACGCGTAAAAATTCGAATTTCGGACCTTTTCGCTCGAAAACGCGATTTTTTCACTCGTCGTGTCAAGGTGTTGGTACGCGTAAAAATTCGAATTTCGGACCTTTTCACTCGGAAACGCGATTTTCGTGAAAATTTAAATTTCGGACCTTTTCGGACGAAAACGCGATTTTTTCACTCGTCGTGTCAAGGCATTGGTATGCGTAAGAATCTGTACTTCGGACCTTTTCGTTCGAAAACGCGATTTTCGTAAAAATTTAAATTTCGGACCTTTTCGGACGTAAAAGCGATTTTTTCACTCGTCGTGTCAAGGCGGTCCTACGCGTAAAAATTCGAATTTCGGACCTTTTCGCTCGAAAACGCGATTTTTTCACTCGTCGTGTCAAGGTGTTGGTACGCGTAAAAATTCGAATTTCGGACCTTTTCGTTCGAAAACGCGATTTTCGTAAAAATTTAAATTTCGGACCTTTTCGGACGAAAACGCGATTTTTTCTCTCGTCGTGTCAAGGCGGTCGAAAGCGTAAAAATTCGAATCTCGGACCTTTTCGCTCGAAAACTCGATTTTTTCACTCGTCGTGTCAAGGCCGTCGTAGGCGTAAAAATGCGAATTTCGGACCTTTTCACTCGGAAACGCGGTTTTCGTAAAAATTTAAATTTCGGACGTTTTCGGACGAAAACGCGATTTTTTCACTCGTCGTGTCAAGGCGGTCGTACGCGTAAAAATTCGAATTTCGAACCTTTTCGCTCGAAAACTCGATTTTTTCACTCGTCGTGTCAAGGCGGTCGTACGCGTAAAAATTCGAATTTCGGACCTTTTCGCTCGAAAACGCGATTTTTTTCACTCATTGTGTCCAGTGTTGGTATGCGTAAAAATTCAAATCTCGACCTTTTCGGTCGAAAACGCGATTTTCGTAAAATTCAAATTTCGACCTTTTCGTTCGAAAACGCGATTTTCGTAAAAATTTAAATTTCGGACCTCTTCGTTCGAAAACGCGATTTTTTCGCTCGTCGTGTCAAGGCGGTCGTACGCGTAAAAATTCGAATTTCGAACCTTTTCGCTCGAAAACTCGATTTTTTCACTCGTCGTGTCAAGGCGGTCCTACGCGTAAAAATTCGAATTTCGGACCTTTTCACTCGGAAACGCGATTTTCGTGAAAATTTAAATTTCGGACCTTTTCGGACGAAAACGTGATTTTTTCACTCGTCGTGTCAAGGCGGTCGTAGGCGTAAAAATTCGAATTTCGGACCTTTTGACTCGGAAACGCGATTTTCGTAAAAATTCGAATTTCGGACCTTTTCGCACGAAAACTCGATTTTTTCACTTGTCGTGTCAAGGCGGTCGTAGGCGTAAAAATTCGAATTTCGGACCTTTTCGTTCGAAAACGCGATTTTCGTAAAAATTTAAATTTCGGAACTTTTCGTTCGAAAACGCGATTTTCGTAAAAATTTAAATTTCGGACCTTTTCGGACGTAAACGCGATTTTTTCACTCGTCGTGTCAAGGCGGTCCTAGGCGTAAAAATTCGAATTTCGGACCTTTTCGCTCGAAAACTCGATTTTTTCACTCATTGTGTCCAGGCGTTGGTATGCGTGAAAATTCAAATCTCGGACCTTTTCGGTCGAAAACGCGATTTTCGTAAAAATTCAAATTTCGGACCTTTTCGTTCGAAAACGCGATTTTCGTAAAAATTTAAATTTCGGACCTCTTCGTTCGAAAACGCGATTTTTTCACTCGTCGTGTCAAGGCGGTCGTAGGCGTAAAAATTCGAATTTCGGACCTTTTCGCTCGAAAACTCGATTTTTTCACTCGTCGTGTCAAGGCGGTCCTACGCGTAAAAAATCGAATTTCGGACCTTTTCACTCGGAAACGCGATTTTCGTAAAAATTTTAATTTCGGACCTTTTCGCACGAAAACTCGATTTTTTCACTCGTCGTGTCAAGGCGGTCGTAGGCGTAAAAATTCGAATTTCGGACCTTTTCACTCGGAAACGCGATTTTCGTAAAAATTCGAATTTCGGACCTTTTCGCACGAAAACTCGATTTTTTCACTCGTCGTGTCAAGGCGATCGTAGGCGTAAAAATTCGAATTTCGGACCTTTTCGCTCGAAAACGCGATTTTTTCACTCGTCGTGTCAAGGTGTTGGTACGCGTAAAAATTCGAATTTCGGACCTTTTCGTTCGAAAACGCGATTTTCGTAAAAATTTAAATTTCGGACCTTTTCGGACGAAAACGCGATTTTTTCACTCTTCGTGTCAAGGCGGTCGAAAGCGTAAGAATTCGAATTTCGGACCTTTTCGCTCGAAAACTCGATTTTTTCACTCGTCGTGTCAAGGCGGTCGTAGGCGTAAAAATTCAAATTTTGGACCTTTTCACTCGGAAACGCGATTTTCGTTAAAATCTAAATTTCGGACCTTTTCTGACGAAAACTCGATTTTTTCACTCATTGTGTCCAGGCGTTGGTACGCGTAAAAATTCTAATTTCGGACCTTTTCGCTCGAAAACGCGATTTTCGTAAAAATTTAAATTTCGGACCTTTTCGGACGAAAACGCGATTTTTTCACTCGTCGTGTCAAGGCGGTCGTAGGCGTAAAAATTCGAATTTCGGACCTTTTCGCGCGAAAACTCGATTTTTTCACTCGTCGTGTCAAGGCGGTCGTACGCGTAAAAATTCGAATTTTGGACCTTTTCGTTCGAAAAATGCGATTTTCGTAAAAATTTAAATTTCGGTCCTTTTCGTTCGAAAACGCGATTTTCGTAAAAATTTAAATTTCGGACCTTTTCGCTCGAAAACTCGATTTTTTCACTCATTGTGTCCAGGCGTTGGTATGCGTGAAAATTCAAATCTCGGACCTTTTCGGTCGAAAACGCGATTTTCGTAAAAATTCAAATTTCGGACGTTTTCGTTCGAAAACGCGATTTTCGTAAAAATTTAAATTTCGGACCTCTTCGTTCGAAAACGCGATTTTTTCACTCTTCGTGTCAAGGCGGTCGTACGCGTAAAAATTCGAATTTCGGACCTTTTCGCTCGGAAACGCGATTTTCGTTAAAATTTAAATTTCGGACCTTTTCGGACGAAAACTCGATTTTGTCACTCATTGTGTCCAGGCATTGGTATGCGTAAGAATTCAAATTTCGGACCTTTTCGTTCGAAAACGCGATTTTCGTAAAAATTTAAATTTCGGACCTTTTCGTTCGAAAACGCGATTTTCGTAAAAATTTAAATTTCGGACCTCTTCGTTCGAAAACGCGATTTTCGTAAAATTTAAATTTCGGACCTCGTTCGAAAACGCGATTTTTCACTCGTCGTGTCAAGGCGGTCGTAGGCGTAAAAATTCGAATTTCGGACCTTTCGCTCGGAAACTCGATTTTTTCACTCGTCGTGTCAAGGCGGGTCCTACGCGTAAAATTCGAATTTCGGACCTTTTCACCTCGGAAACGCATTTTCGTAAAATTTACCTCGGACCTTTTCGGATGAAAACGCGATTTTTTCACTCGTCGTGTCAAGGCGGTCGTACGCGTAAAAATTCGAATTTCGGACCTTTTCGCACGAAAACTCGATTTTTTCACTCGTCGTGTCAGGCGGTCGTAGGCGTAAAAATTCGAATTTCGGACCTTTTCACTCGGAAACGCGATTTTCGTGAAAATTTAAATTTCGGACCTTTTCGGACGAAAACGCGATTTTTTCACTCGTCGTGTCAAGGCGGTCGTAGGCGTAAAAATTCGAATTTCGGACCTTTTCGCCCGAAAACTCGATTTTTTCACTCATTGCGTCCAGGCGTTGGTATGCGTAAAAATTCAAATCTCGGACCTTTTCGGTCGAAAACGCGATTTTCGTAAAAATTCAAATTTCGGACGTTTTCGTTCGAAAACGCGATTTTCGTAAAAATTTAAATTTCGGACCTCTTCGTTCGAAAACGCGATTTTTTCACTCGTCGTGTCAAGGCGGTCGTAGGCGTAAAAATTCGAATTTCGGACCTTTTCGCTCGAAAACTCGATTTTTTCACTCGTCGTGTCAAGGCGGTCGTACGCGTAAAAATTCGAATTTCGGACCTTTTCACTCGGAAACGCGATTTTCGTAAAAATTCGAATTTCGGACCTTTTCACTCGGAAACGCGATTTTCGTGAAAATTTAAATTTCGGACCTTTTCGGACGAAAACGCGATTTTTTCACTCGTCGTGTCAAGGCGGTCGTACGCGTAAAAATTCGAATTTCGAACCTTTTCGCTCGAAAACTCGATTTTTTCACTCGTCGTGTCAAGGCGGTCCTACGCGTAAAAAATCGAATTTCGGACCTTTTCACTCGGAAACGCGATTTTCGTAAAAATTTAAATTTCGGACCTTTTCACTCGGAAACGCGATTTTCGTAAAAATTTTAATTTCGGACCTTTTCGGACGTAAACGCGATTTTTTCACTCGTCGTGTCAAGGCGGTCGTACGCGTAAAAATGCGAATTTTGGACGTTTTCGAAAACGCGATTTTCGTAAAAATTTGAATTTCGGACCTTTTCGCTCGAAAACGCGATTTTCGTAAAAATTTAAATTTCGGACCTTTTCGGACGTAAACGCGATTTTTTCACTCGTCGTGTCAAGACGACCGCGATCAAGGTCGTACGTACGCGTAAAAATTCGAATTTCGGACCTTTTCACTCGGAAACGCGATTTTCGTAAAAATTTAAATTTCGGACCTTTTCGGACGAAAACGCGATTTTTTCACTCGTCGTGTCAAGGTGGTCGTACGCGTTAAAATTCGAATTTCGGACCTTTTCACTCGGAAACGCGATTTTCGTAAAAATTTGAATTTCGGACCTTTTCGGACGGAAACGCGATTTTTTCACTCGTCGTGTCAAGGCGGTCGTAGGCGTAAAAATTCGAATTTCGGACCTTTTCGCACGAAAACTCGATTTTTTCACTCGTCGTGTCAGGCGGTCGTAGGCGTAAAAATTCGAATTTCGGACCTTTTCACTCGGAAACGCGATTTTCGTGAAAATTTAAATTTCGGACCTTTTCGGACGAAAACGCGATTTTTTCACTCGTCGTGTCAAGGCGGTCGTACGCGTAAAAATTCGAATTTCGGACCTTTTCGCTCGAAAACTCGATTTTTTCACTCATTGTGTCCAGGCGTTGGTATGCGTAAAAATTCAAATCTCGGACCTTTTCGGTCGAAAACGCGATTTTCGTAAAAATTTAAATTTCGGACCTCTTCGTTCGAAAACGCGATTTTTTCACTCGTCGTGTCAAGGCGGTCGTAGGCGTAAAAATTCGAATTTCGGACATTTTCGCTCGAAAACTCGATTTTTTCACTCGTCGTGTCAAGGCGGTCCTACGCGTAAAAATTCGAATTTCGGACCTTTTCACTCGGAAACGCGATTTTCGTAAAAATTTAAATTTCGGACCTTTTCGGACGAAAACGCGATTTTTTCACTCGTCGTGTCAAGGCGGTCGTACGCGTTAAAATTCGAATTTCGGACCTTTTCGCACGAAAACTCGATTTTTTCACTCGTCGTGTCAAGGCGGTCGTAGGCGTAAAAATTCGAATTTCGGACCTTTTCACTCGGAAACGCGATTTTCGTGAAAATTTAAATTTCGGACCTTTTCGGACGAAAACGCGATTTTTTCACTCGTCGTGTCAAGGCGGTCGTAGGCGTAAAAATTCGAATTTCGGATCTTTTCGCTCGAAAACTCGATTTTTTCACTCATTGCGTCCAGGCGTTGGTATGCGTAAAAATTCAAATCTCGGACCTTTTCGGTCGAAAACGCGATTTTCGTAAAAATTCAAATTTCGGACGTTTTCGTTCGAAAACGCGATTTTCGTAAAAATTTAAATTCCGGACCTCTTCGTTCGAAAACGCGATTTTTTCACTCGTCGTGTCAAGGCGGTCGTAGGCGTAAAAATTCGAATTTCGGACCTTTTCGCTCGAAAACTCGATTTTTTCACTCATTGTGTCCAGGCGTTGGTATGCGTAAAAATTCAAATCTCGGACCTTTTCGGTCGAAAACGCGATTTTCGTAAAAATTCAAATTTCGGACCTTTTCGTTCGAAAACGCGATTTTCGTAAAAATTTAAATTTCGGACCTCTTCGTTCGAAAACGCGATTTTTTCACTCGTCGTGTCAAGGCGGTCGTAGGCGTAAAAATTCGAATTTCGGACCTTTTCGCTCGAAAACTCGATTTTTTCACTCGTCGTGTCAAGGCGGTCCTACGCGTAAAAAATCGAATTTCGGACCTTTTCACTCGGAAACGCGATTTTCGTAAAAATTTTAATTTCGGACCTTTTCGGACGTAAACGCGATTTTTTCACTCGTCGTGTCAAGGCGGTCGTACGCGTAAAAATGCGAATTTTGGACGTTTTCGAAAACGCGATTTTCGTAAAAATTTGAATTTCGGACCTTTTCGCTCGAAAACGCGATTTTCGTAAAAATTTAAATTTCGGACCTTTTCGGACGTAAACGCGATTTTTTCACTCGTCGTGTCAAGGCGGTCGTACGCGTAAAAATTCGAATTTCGGACCTTTTCACTCGAAAACGCGATTTTCGTAAAAATTTAAATTTCGGACCTTTTCGGACGAAAACGCGATTTTTTCACTCGTCGTGTCAAGGTGGTCGTACGCGTTAAAATTCGAATTTCGGACCTTTTCACTCGGAAACGCGATTTTCGTAAAAATTTGAATTTCGGACCTTTTCGGACGGAAACGCGATTTTTTCACTCGTCGTGTCAAGGCGGTCGTAGGCGTAAAAATTCGAATTTCGGACCTTTTCGCTCGAAAACTCGATTTTTTCACTCGTCGTGTCAAGGCGGTCCTACGCGTAAAAATTCGAATTTCGGACCTTTTCACTCGGAAACGCGATTTTCGTAAAAATTTAAATTTCGGACCTTTTCGCACGAAAACTCGATTTTTTCACTCGTCGTGTCAAGGCGGTCGTAGGCGTAAAAATTCGAATTTCGGACCTTTTCACTCGAAAACGCGATTTTCGTAAAAATTTAAATTTCGGACCTTTTCGGACGTAAACGCGATTTTTTCACTCGTCGTGTCAAGGCGGTCGTAGGCGTAAAAATTCGAATTTCGGACCTTTTCACTCGGAAACGCGATTTTCGTTAAAATTTAAATTTCGGACCTTTTCGGACGAAAACTCGATTTTGTCACTCATTGTGTCCAGGCATTGGTATGCGTAAAAATTCAAATTTCGGACCTTTTCGTTCGAAAACGCGATTTTCGTAAAAATTTAAATTTCGGACCTTTTCGGACGTAAAAGCGATTTTTTCACTCGTCGTGTCAAGGCGGTCGCTACGCGTAAAAATTCGAATTTCGGACCTTTTCGTTCGAAAACGCGATTTTCGTAAAAATTTAAATTTCGGACCTTTTCGGACGAAAACGCGATTTTTTCACTCTTCGTGTCAAGGCGGTCGAAAGCGTAAGAATTCGAATTTCGGACCTTTTCGCTCGAAAACTCGATTTTTTCACTCGTCGTGTCAAGGCGGTCGTAGGCGTAAAAATTCAAATTTTGGACCTTTTCACTCGGAAACGCGATTTTCGTTAAAATCTAAATTTCGGACCTTTTCTGACGAAAACTCGATTTTTTCACTCATTGTGTCCAGGCGTTGGTACGCGTAAAAATTCTAATTTCGGACCTTTTCGCTCGAAAACGCGATTTTCGTAAAAATTGAAATTTCGGACCTTTTCGGATGTAAACGCGATTTTTTCACTCGTCGTGTCAAGGCGGTCCTACGCGTAAAAATTTAAATTTCGGACTTTTTCGGACGAAAACGCGATTTTTTCACTCGTCGTGTCAAGGCGGTCGTACGCGTAAAAATTCGAATTTTGGACCTTTTCGTTCGAAAAATGCGATTTTCGTAAAAATTTAAATTTCGGTCCTTTTCGTTCGAAAACGCGATTTTCGTAAAAATTTAAATTTCGGACCTTTTCGCTCGAAAACTCGATTTTTTCACTCATTGTGTCCAGGCGTTGGTATGCGTGAAAATTCAAATCTCGGACCTTTTCGGTCGAAAACGCGATTTTCGTAAAAATTCAAATTTCGGACCTTTTCGTTCGAAAACGCGATTTTCGTAAAAATTTAAATTTCGGACCTCTTCGTTCGAAAACGCGATTTTTTCACTCGTCGTGTCAAGGCGGTCGTAGGCGTAAAAATTCGAATTTCGGACCTTTTCACTCGGAAACGCGATTTTCGTTAAAATTTAAATTTCGGACCTTTTCGGACGAAAACTCGATTTTGTCACTCATTGTGTCCAGGCATTGGTATGCGTAAAAATTCAAATTTCGGACCTTTTCGTTCGAAAACGCGATTTTCGTAAAAATTTAAATTTCGGACCTTTTCGTTCGAAAACGCGATTTTCGTAAAAATTTAAATTTCGGACCCTTCGTTCGAAAACGCGACGTCAAACTCTCTTCGTTCGAAAACGCGATTTTTTCACTCGTCGTGTCAAGGCGGTCGTAGGCGTAAAAATTCGAATTTCGGACCTTTTCGCTCGGAAACTCGATTTTTTCACTCGTCGTGTCAAGGCGGTCCTACGCGTAAAAATTCGAATTTCGGACCTTTTCACTCGGAAACGCGATTTTCGTAAAAATTTAATTTTCGGACCTTTTCGGACGAAAACGCGATTTTTTCACTCGTCGTGTCAAGGCGGTCGTACGCGTTAAAATTCGAATTTCGGACCTTTTCGCACGAAAACTCGATTTTTTCACTCGTCGTGTCAAGGCGGTCGTAGGCGTAAAAATTCGAATTTCGGACCTTTTCACTCGGAAACGCGATTTTCGTGAAAATTTAAA
>JAEUYN010002055.1:0-21264 GCA_018257835.1 Euura lappo | reverse complement strand
TGAAACCGAACTCCCGGAGGTCTGGAAAGTCCAATAGTCCAAAGGTTGAAAAAGCAATACTGTGATCACTAGTAGAGACATTGTGGTCTCTGCAGTGGCTATTTTCTCCGTCATTTCCGGTTAGATAGTGCAGTATATTTCCAACATTTGCATCGATTTTGTTTCTTACCTTCCCATCGATGATCAAAGACGGGACCCATGGATTTCCTCGAAGAGTTTTTCACCTGCCAGTCAGTCGTTGGGTCCCATCCTGTCAAACACTTCGTCACATTTCGTACCGAACAGTCGACTAATTTCCCTGAATCGTTTCTCCAGGGCGTTAAACCTGGAATGTGTAGCCAGAACGGATTGAAGCATTGCGAGCTTCTGGAGGATCGTTAATCAGATAATTCCAAGGCGGGGTTTGTCAGTACTGGAAATATCGTGGCTAGCTCAATTTTCGCCCAACATTGGCCAGGTTTTATTTTCCCCAACTTTTTGCGATTTTTTCCTGAATACTGATGAGATTTTATTGTGTCGAGTTGAGGAGCAGCTTCTGATTCTTTTTAACAATAATGAATCTGTGGTATCGGTATAACTTTCTTATAATTCCACAATGAATCATGAAAAAAGGTTTTGGAACAGATAATTTACTGCACCATGGGAATAAATGAGAGCAACTTTTGCGAGAATTCAAAAGACAACAAAAGTTGAATGTGCATAGAAAAAAATTGCCATCAAACTTGAGCTTCTCTTCAGGTTTTCACTCTCCAAACCCTAAGGTGATTAATTGAAACACATGGAAAAAAGACAGTTTCGTAGCTAAAGAAGCTCAATTATGACACAAGCGGTGTTGTTTTTTTTGTCTATGAATTTCCAAAATTTGTGGTCAATGCTAAAATACTGTATAGATGCAACATACTTCAAAACTTGTTGCTAAGCTTAAAAGAATGACGGAGTTATCGACTGGCGTCGTGTACTGAGCAAATGATACCCACACACGTCAAATTCTGCTTTCTCTTGGAATGACAAAACGCGTTTCTGATTTAATCAGATTTTTTTCGCAATGACGAATGACGAATATACGCAACGAACGTGGAGGATGTTGAATTTGTCATAATTTGATATAGCTGTGACCGCCCTGCGAACCACATAATCATAATGGCTGCCCCGGTATGTGTCGAGATAAGGAACAATCTTATCATCCCAGAGGATTTGACGGCCTTGGCCCAGCAGCAATGGCCAAACTTAGACCAGTATTTCAGCAACGGATATCAGTGTCGGACCGAGACTCAAAAGCTACGGATTTCAATACCGACCTTCGATATTCTTCGGTGGTTTCGTAACGTTATAATTCCAAATCAATGCTGCGCCGTTTTGGTCCTCAGATATGCAGGTCAAATCATTCGGCGAGTCTTTGGAATAACGATGATGCAGCACAACGAGCTCACTGAAAGTCTGGACTATTAGCGAGAGCAGGAAAAATGCAATTGCAGTAAAACACGCCCGAAAGAGTCTCATCTTTATTTGATCAGATTTCCGAATTTGTTGATCAATCAAACGTCAGATGGATGTCATTTTTTCTAACTCTATCGATTTATTTGTCACAAAATGAGATGATACGCATCACAAGATCCATATTCTCTTGTACCGAGTAAACGTCAACGTAGTGTACCAACAACAACAACCGACAATTTGCTACTACCGAGCAATAAGGATAAAATGTGCCACATCCTGCCGCGAAGAACAGCTCAGAGTTTCCATATAGCGGCGATAATGGAGACTGTATATCGTGTGCGAATCCATTATAGGAGAGTAGAATGACAAACCAGAGACCGCAAACAGACTACTGATACTGTTTAATGCAATAAATATTGAAAACGAGATGACAGCTCGTTACGATTATAATTTCTCTTTATTACAAGATGGAAAGTAATCGTGCTGAATCAACATAAGTATTTTTCATCGATTCCAAGTAACATTGAAACAATTTCTCACCTCTTCATCGCAAGGTGAAAGATTCATTTGCTCGAATCGAGTCAAAGTCTTCTTTTCTTCGATAAAGTGACATCAAATAACACTTTTCAATGACTCAAGTTGACGCTGATTGGTTGGATTCTTTCGGACTGTTTGAAGAAAAGGCATCAAATGTCATATAATTCTACTTCTTTTTATTAAAATATTTTTTTTCTCCATTTAATCTTACTTAAAATATTATATATATTCTGCATCACTAAATATGTAATCAAATATGAAACTTAAGAATGTTATCTATGTTTGATAAAAAGATGAAAAACAATTCTATGCCATATTTCCATAAGTCTTGAAGCACTCGTGATAGTTGGTCGCAGCGTCGTACAAGTAGTGGAATTGATCCTGCAAAACGATAGTTTTTGGTTTTGTTAGCCAGTCGTCAAATTGATCAAGCAATGAATAATTTCCCAGACAGTAGAAAAGTGAAAATGACTAAATCTTGCCCAAGTCCAAATAACGTCTTTTGGACTCAGGCAACATTCAGTAATTTTCCATTTCGCGCTGTCGGAGTATAAGTCCTCGGTTCTTCCAAGTCTCACAATCGATTTCACAAAGTCCGGTTGGGATCGGCGGACGGCTCGCACTGCGGAAATGACGTCACATTCCGTCTCCACAGCCATCCGTTCGAGAAGGAAACTCAGTGCCAAGTAGAGACCGCATCCTGTCGCTCCGTCGCTGAAGAAAGAACAATGTGTGTACATAAATAAAAACGTTACAGATACACGTGATATCTGATAACGGTGATTATTTTTACCCACCGACAGATAACCAAGGTCGGACTTTCTTTCCTCGAAATTTTTTCTGAAGCTATCCAGAGCGAGACCAGCGCTCCTGGATTCGGTGGTTTTCCACTTTTCCGGCACTCCCAGTCGTTGCAAGTTAGCACAGTGACTGGTTGCGGTATTTCAGTTTCCTAGAATATAAATAACACAACATGAAAGATCAGCAGGACGTCCGATCAAGCAGATAGCGAAACAAAGAAGGTTCATATTGTACCTCCGAGCGAACAGTCAGCGACAACTTCTTGACTGAATAATTTTGTTTCATCACGGGATCTGGTTTCGTCTCCACTTCAATATCCGGTGCAGGGAAGAAGGAGGATTCGCTCGACACGATGTCACAATATTTCTGTAAAACGGAGTTTAAGCAGAAAAGGAAAATAAGGAATGAAGGTTATTGTCTCCTAAATCAGGGAAGACAATATGCAATCGGCAATGATGGGTTTCATTAGATCAATGGATGATTGTATACTACTTTCTGACCCCTCTGCGACCCTAGTTTCTGACACTCGGCTCGCTGCAGCTAGTTTGGTCTTCATTCCAATAATTATCAGATCAGATCTCATGGTTCCTATAAAAGCAACGAATACTCATGTTGACCAAGTCGAATGTGTCTGTTTCAACGAAGTGAACATCTTTACAAAAAAAGTATTGATGTTACGTCTCTCGTGAATTTAGGGGTCAGAAATTAGCGCAGCGCTGAAATAAACAGAAGACCGTAAGGACCCGGTATTTGACCCCTTCTTGCCACATGAGAAACTTCGCAGTCACTTTTAGTCGTCAATGATGCCTTTTTATATCTGATTTTGGACTAAAGCGAACACTAAATGGTTCAACTTTTCTCCTTGATGATTATTCTTCATCAGCCAGTCGTGATATTGTAGATTACACTCACCGGGTGCTCTGGGTCTGGAGTTTGCAATATCACGACGAGTTCGATCCTGTACTCAGCTATCAATTCCCAGAAATCTGACAAGGTAGACGCCGTCGGTAACCGGGCAGCGAGGTACTGTTCCTTCATCTTGACACCAGCGACGCTGACTGCGTTTATGCAATTGCTTCCAACACCATTTTCTCCATCGGAATGCTCCGCTGTTTCGTCTTCCGACGGTCGTCTAGGCTCGGCGATTTCGTGGAGGGCTCTTTCCTGCCAAACGATTTCGTCAAGCCTGTCGAGGAAGACAATTTCATTTTTTTAAAACTTTCCGAAGGTGGCTTCATAACTTGCCTTTTTATGTCCGACTCCAGACGTTTCCTCAGTTCGCTTATCATCTTCGGCAACGTAACGGTGCAAGCAACCTGCGTCTGTTCCGATATCCTGCTTTCCACGATCGTCAGATGAGCGAGTAGGTACTGTTGCTTGGAGTCGACCATGTTCGAACGGTCCTCTCGCATCTGTACAGTCGTTCCCAGGGGGTCTACGAACTGGATGAATCGATTACTGTAACGATCCGAGATCCAAGGAGTGTCTTCGTCAGTTACTCACCTTTTCCTCTTCAGCCTGGCTCAGACACACGTCGCACAATATTATCGTCCCGGTTCGACCGACCCCAGCGCTGCAGTGGACCACCACCGGCCCACCACCATCGGTCTTCATTTCTCTCAGTTTTTGGATGTACGAAACCAGGGACTGGGTATACATGGGAACTCCGTGATCCGGCCATCCTGTATAGTGGAGATGCGTGATCTGGGAGGAACAGGAAATTTAGCTTCTCGTTATTCATTTTGTTTCCAGCTATTTTGAATTTTGAGAATCTGACCTCAGATTCTTGATCAGCGATCCAAAAAACCATGTGGTAGCAAATTTCATTCAAATCTGTTAATCCGTTCTCAAAATATCGTCGTTTCTATTGTATCTTTTAAAATTTTGTAATTCAAATAATTCAAAAAGTACTAAGCCGATCGAGGTCAAAATCTAATCAGTTCTGAGTTTCCAAAAACTACGTTGATTGAGACCAAACTGATGAAAATCCGATTCCTTGTTGTCGAGATACGATCCCGACAAGAATTTGATCACATACCAGTGAAAACTCAACTTTTCATTTTCCGGGTGACTATATTAATAACTTACTTTTTTTCTCTGAAAAAAACAGAGAAACGGGAGTTAAAAAATGAGTATCGACTTTTTCTCATTACCGTGCGAGTTTCCTTGTGGACATTAACGTGAAACTTCCTGATTGTGTAATCGGCGAATACCTCATGGGTCCTGTTCAATACTTTTATGTCGCCGTACTCTGCGGCTTCGGCATTAACATCCGGCCAGTATTTCTCACACTTTATCTGAAACATCGAGTTCGTGGTAACCTTGACTTTACAAATCACAGTCTGATTGCGAGCATTTACCTTTCTGCCCTCCTTGACGTTAGCCAGCATGCATATCACCGTTACTTTCTCCTGCCAAATCATCCTCCAGAAATCTTTCACAGTATTCGGTTTTGGTCCCTGGGTTGCGATGTAAGCCTTAGCCTTGTTGTATCCCTGAATATTGATCGAACATTTTTTTAAAATGACTTGAAGGTCATCATCACCTCAGTATTCCTTACCCTGGTGAAAATAATTTCTACGCCAAACTACGAAAAATACCGAAGCGTAAAAATGCGTAGAAAAACGAGGTTTTTCGTAATAATTCATAATTTTTCGTAATTTGTCGTAGTTGTTCGTAGTTTTGGAAGTAGAAAACTACGAATTTTCATGAACAATTACGAAAATCTACAGTTTTCCCACAACGGAATATCAGTTCTACGAGTATCTACGGGAATCTACGAATATCTACAAACGGAATGAAGCTGAATGTTCTTGTCTTGAGTTGTCGTAGTTTTTCGTAGTTTTGGAAGTGGAAAACTACGAATTTTCATGAACAATTACGAAAATCTACAGTTTTCCCACAACGGAATATCAGTTCTACGAGTATCTACGGGAATCTACGAATATCTACAAACGGAATGAAGCTGAATGTTCTTGTCTTGATTTGTCGTAGTTTTTCGTAGTTTTGGCAGTGGAAAACTACGGATTTTCATGAACAATTACAAAAATCTACAGTTTCCCGACAACGGAATATCCCTGGTAAAAATAATTTTCACGTCAAACTACAAAAACTGTCAAATCGTAGAAATGTTCAGAAAATCGGAATTGTTTGCAATTTCTCGTAATTTTTCGTAGTCTTTCGTAGTTCCGGAAGTAGAAAACTACAAAATTTCATGATTAATTATGGAAATTTACATCTTTCAAGCAACAGAATATCTTTACTACAAATATCTACGAAAGTTTACGAAAATCTACGACCATGATCAACCCGAAAAAATTTTCGTAGATTTTACGGAATATGGTAGATAAGAATTGCACAAACTATGAATATCTACGAACATTTACAGAAATTTACGACTGAAATGTATGAGAATCTTTTTACGTAGATCGCAAGTATAAAACTACAAAAAATTACGATAATTTAGAATTTTCTACAACAAAAGTGAAAAGTATAATTGCCGGAAGGATTTGATTAAACTTTGGTGATTGTTTGTTGAATAGTACGAATTTCTACGCAAAATTACTATAATGTATGATTTTCTACGAAAAGCTGGCAGAATATGAAGCTTAACGTGACAAAGCTTTTCAAATATTCAGTTGAAGTTCCATGTCAGTCACTAACTTCATGTTGCCAGAAAATGTCAAGTTCTGCAAGGAGATGAATTTGGGCGAGTTGAAGACCATACATCTGGGGATCACCGAGGTTAAGCAACATCGGACGCGGTCAGTACTTGGATGGGTGGGCCCCTAAAAGTGAGCTAGGTTCAAATCCTTCTGGGGGTAAATTTTTTTTTTTTTAAATTTTAAATTCAATAATTCCATCAACGTTGAGTAGATTTTTTCTAAAAATAGGTCGAATTACTATGAAATCGCTTCGTTTATTAAATTGCGGTACGGGTAGGATCCAGGTACAATCCCGAAACTGGCTTCTACAACTATCTACGAAAAAACTACGAGGAACTACGATAAACTATGAATACCTAGAAACGACAATTCATATAGACATCGAATTTCATTCTACAACTATCTACGAAAAACTACTACTCTGTACAAAATCTGGCGTAAAAATAAACTACGAAAAGTCCGAAATCCGATACTTTTTCGTAGATTCTTTTCGTAGTTTGGCGTAGAAATTATTTTCACCAGGGTACCTTGATGTAATTCGCGTTTATATAGTCCGAATGATCGTCCCCAGAAATCTTCTTGAGCTTGACTCTGCTGTGATCGTCTATCGGACAAACATCATCACGATTAATTAGCAACGAGCTGAATAAAATTGACTGAATAATCCTCACGGATATCGTAACTCACATGCAACCAGATCCTTGTATCTGTTTTTCGTAACGTTTTCCATTAAAGAACCATATTCGCGAGGCTTCGTAGGGTATTCCGAGATCAACTAGACAAGAAAGAGGAAATTCGTTGGATCATTATTGTTTTTATCCTCGTTTTTCGCATGAAAACCACCAACTAATTGTAAACAGGAAACCTGGTTCCGATTAGAATCGCTCACCTCGTACTGTGCCTGCAGCAAACCACTGGCTAAAGCGTCCTTAGTGTGTTCTTCGAACTGGTCAATCGCTACCCGAGATGAATAGGGGCTTTTCGGCACCACGTCGGGTGCGGATCGCTCGGATTCAATCGATATTTTATTCTTCGTCAAATTGGCAGGGGGCGATGATCGCCCTGAGCTACTCGAGTGCTTTGATTTCTGTATTGGAGTAGATTCCTCCCGGCGCGTTCTACCCGAGGACTTTTGTCGTTTTCTGTACGGTTTTATTCAGAATTTGATGCAGAGAAGAAAAGAAAACAACAGATCCTTAGAAGTCTGATGACTTGATAGTGATACACATGCGAAATTGGATGAGCCAAAACCCGATGACGTGTTGGGTTAAGTTATTTCGGGAAATGCTTACCGATGAAAAATGAAAAGCAGCACGGCGACAATGGCTATAATGGGAATAATGACGAGCCATCCGAGGTTCGATTTATTCTCAATCTCCAATGGGGATTGATCTTCACCGTTGCCGCCGGGGAGAGTAATCTGAGTCGACCTGATAGGGCGTGCAAACACATTGCGGACGTCGTCTTTGGCTTCGGCCTTGATCACGTAAGTGTATCCAGGTTGTAGGTAACAGGTGAAATTAGAATCGCTGGTGCCATTCTCGCTGATATTGAAATCACGGGGGGCTTCTTTCTCCACCTGAAATGCCGAACGCGTTGAGGTTGACTTCGTGGAAGCGAATGGTGAAATACCTGCAACGCCAATTATGGACTTAACTGTAAATCGGACCCACCTTGTACTCGGTAAAGACGATACTTTCTTTGATACTCGTTTGGTCGGTTGATGGTGACTCTGATGAGTCGTTTTTGATGCACTTCAGAGTCCCTTTCACAGTGACAGTGACCCAGGTGTCAACTGTCGCGTTTGTCACTGCGGGAACTTCGAATTCAACCCAAGTTTCGTTGTATCTCACCGATAAAATCTCTGCACTCTCAAAACCTATTCTGCTCGGAGTCGTAAAATAACCTTTGGCCGGCCTGCCGAACTCCTTTTGATTTTCCGCAAGAACCTCAACATGGTAACTACTCGAAGGAGGGAGCTGTAGTTCTTTCTCGTACTCCTTCTGCTCCAGGACACCGGGATGGTCCACCGTCACGTTATGGACCTTTTGAGATTCTATTAGGCTATTATTTATGGCCTTAAGTCGGATTTGAAACCTTTGAATTTTCGTGTAGGGGAACCGCGGATGCTTCCACTTGAATTTCACGATACCGGGATTCGGGAAGGTTGTCGTTAAATTCACTGGCGAGCTGGGATCTGTGGACAAGGAGGTCGGTTATTCCCGAATTCCCTCATCTGAATAAATATATACTTCGCCATCACTGCGATTGGCTATACTGCAACTCCACTAAAAATATTCGACTACATTCGTGTCAGCTCACCATTTTCATGAAAGTCTAACTGTAATTTAGACTCCCAATGCTTTCCAGCTACTTCCTTTTCATTTTTCTGCCCGGAAACCTGCAGATAAAATGTGCTTCAGTTCTTCCACGCCTATACAAAACCTCCCCATCGATTAAATGTTGCAATATTTTATTGGTTCAAGGTAGTTAATATGCACCTTTATTTTAGCTGTCGCGTAATCCGATCCCCCAACATTCTT
Source organism: Euura lappo (assembly GCA_018257835.1). Lineage (NCBI taxonomy): Eukaryota > Metazoa > Arthropoda > Insecta > Hymenoptera > Tenthredinidae > Euura > Euura lappo. Next base: position 12,281 of record JAEUYN010002055.1, on the reverse strand, counting down.
GAAACTCAAATTCTGTAGGCAAAGGGCGTCGTCCCAGAGCTTGCAGCGTAGATCTTTTATCACGTTGAATGTCTCATTATAACGCGGCTCCTTTTTATCGCTCACAATTCGCACTAGGTAGAAATCGACACCATCGAGTACGAGATCAAGTGGAGTCAATCTTATGGAAACGATTTCCTTATTTAGGTCGCCTTCGTATATCTCTATTTTCACCTCCTCTGACTGATCTGAAACAAATGAGTTTTAGTTTTCATATGAGACAAAATACATCAAAACATTTTCGAATTGATTTTCGTAGATCTATCCAAAGTGTGACCTCAAGTAACGATGAATACATGGAGCACTAGAGCAATTGAGTTCGAAGATTATGGAGAGCCGTGTTCATTACTTACTTCCTTCATCCTCGGGGGAATCTCTTTTGTGAATAGATGAGCCGCTTCTCGAATTCCTGGAACCAGTTTCCCGATGTTCCATGTACCCCAAATCTTCTGCATTCTCTGCTGTTATGTCGCGTCTGCGTATCAAATGTCGATCATCTCCACTAGCCTAAAACACTTCTCGATCGTAAGACAAGTTCATGGATTCAACAACAGAAAAACATTGTCAGAAATCAGAATCACCTGAGAACCTTCATCCATATTCACCGCTATCTTTTCATCGTCTGATTTCACTTTACCAACAGGCTCACCTGAAACAATGTAAAATTGAGGCTGCTTCTTTAATACACTGGAAAAATAAACTATGGGATCTCTGAGCTCGACGAAATGATCTTTTCCAACTGTATACTCACCACGTACAGGAAAAATATCGATCAGAGGTGAATCGACGAGCTCACTTCCCGCGTACGATAACCTTTGACACTTGACTCCATACCATAATGAGATCGTGGAACTCATTCTCATTCGGCGATTCGGTATCGTCGATTTTCTCAGTCCGCCTGATCCATAATCAAAGTTTGTATAATGCAGCCATTATTCGTAGGTCATTTCCAAACTCACCAATTGGCTCACAAGTGCGAAAATGATCGATGGCCCACCGCGCCTCGACCCCATCTTTGATCATCTCAGTCACGATCTTAAGTTTAATCAATTTCGACTCCAGTAAAGTCGTGTTCATTCTGACCGATCGCCATCTCATCAATTCATCAGGCCGCTCATTTCCCAGTCCAGAAATACTTCCCATCGGAATATCATCCCCGCTACTCATCAGGCTAACGTTGAGTCGACAGTCGGTACAAAGTCCGACCATCAGCTCGATACAGAAATGCTTGTCTGGCTGGAGAAACTCCGTTGTTGATAAAACAGCGTTTTTCCTCGTAGTTAGGAAATAGTCGTCTGAGAAGAAACGAACGGATTCAGTATCGAGGTTCTCCGAATCCTCGTAGAAATATCGTCGATTGATCGTGGCACGTACAAAAGTGGAATCGAACGCGGGATACCGCGTCTTTTTCAACCGATAAGTGAGACACGTCGTGCCATTCATCGACCTGGCCTTCCAGGAAAGGATCTTTGTCAGTATTCTGGAAAACCTTGATCGTCTTTTCCTCGGCGTTCCAGTACAATCTGAACGTGCGCCATTCGTATCCATGTATGATCGCATTTTTGTGCTGAAAGCAGAATTAGGATTCCAAAAAAACGGCCAGAAAGTATTGAAATTCTTTACATTCCTGAAGGAAATGATCCTTCGAATTCAGTAATCGAGTAACAAGTCACGAAAAAGTTTGAAGAGTACCGCGACTTTGGCTACGTCCACGCATAATTCGTCTTCGAGGTTTCCACTGACGCAGTTTAGAATTTTTGATCGGTTTCTGTACCAGGTTCCAAGGACGACCCGAAAGCACGGACCTCCTTCTGGGTCTTCGAATTGGCACAGGAATATGTGAATATCTGTTGATCCTCGTGCAGAGAAGACGACGGTGCCGGAAGGGTCTGTCAATTGTTTGACGTACTGAAGTTCGTGATCTTTTTCTAAATTGAGCGAGTCGGAGGAAATCTCCCTAAATCCTGGAAAAATATAATTTCGTTATTTTCTTTACGATGAAGTAATTGCGTTGTTTCATACTTTTTCTTGCGGAAAACTGATATACTTGGTATGGAAATAACACTCGACCACAATCGTTGCGATAGCATAACTATGCGTATGTGGATATATCAATACATATAACAATCGTTTCAGTTCTCCGCGTGTTTGAGGAAATTTTTTATGAATTTCATATTCCCAGTTTCCCAGAATAAAACAAACGATGTTTGATGTAACACGGATGTAACCGTGACACAATGGCATTAGTCATTTCCTCTTTCTGATGATTATTTCAGATCGTATTGAGAGATTTCAGCTTTATAGGAGTTGATATCTTAGAATATTAATTACAAATATCAATTAACTCTATAATTGAAATATTAACTACAAATAGTAATTAACTCTGATGATTATTCGAATTTACCTTCCCATCGATAATCGAAAACTGGAGCCATGGGCCTGATTGCAGAATCGACCAGGTCCCAGTCCTCTGAGAAATTCCATCTTCCAAAGCATTGAGTAGAGTTCCATAATCCACAATCATTCGGGCTTCTTGGGGCTGGTTTTTTCGGCTCAAAATCTAACAGAAACTATCTAATTACACCCAAAGGTTCACCAAAAATTTTTGAACACCGTGGGACTCGTGAATTGCACAGTTTTTCTGTTGTGTAGCCAAAATAACTTTTGCAATTATGAATATTTCTGGATAAAATTTGGTCTGCATACTAAGTTCACCGTTCCAAGCAATCTATCATCGCAGTTTTTTGATATCGTGCTTTTTTGAATTGACGAAGCTTTTATAGAATGTTTTTTTCTAATTTTCAAAGTTCAATATCTCCTACAATTTTTAATATATTTCGCTTGAATTGGTTTTACGTGCTCAGTTTATCATCTCAAACAATCTATCAAACTAGATTTTCTACATCTTGTTCTTCGACGATCGACTGGTCTCGAATGCTTTTTTTCCCGCCTTGTTTTTAAGGAATTTCAACAGCGTTTAAAATACTCACCAGTGGATACATTGAGTCCATTACCAGCCTTTTTTACGTTGTAGTAATAATTCCAGACCAGGGCAGCTCCGTCGTCTTCCGATATGCAAGTCAGATTAACCGAGGCGTCATTGCCCGTTGGAGGATCGCGGATTATGACAAGTTTTCCAGAAACTAATGTCACTTTTGAACAGATCAAGAACGAGATCGCGAAGAGACAAAATTTCAGGGTGGAGTCCATTTTTTGGTCAAAGATTCTACATGAATACGGTTTAGATAACTTTGGTAACTTTGAATTGTTACTGTATACTAAAAGTTTCCGTGTTGCTTTCAGCGCTTGTCAGAAAGCTACTGTGATATAAATCAGACATTCGAAGCCTGGTTGCGTTATATTTATCAGAGAAACCACATCCTGCGGAGTTTCGTATCCCTCGTGACTCTGGTCTTGAGTTGGAGTCCATAGCCGCTGCAGTTGACACTTTTATCGTTCATTTGTGCAAATTGATTTATCCCGATGTTACCAACGGTTGGAAAATTTATTACTCATCTTCAATTCACTTTTTCGTACTGTTTCCTCACGCAGAATCGATAATCGCGAATATCATTCAATCCGAAAGAAGATCGTGATCAAGTTTTATCAAGCTCATGATCATCGTGACTGCGGATATTCATTCAGGTATGAAATGACGGGGTAACATAATAAAATTTGCACACAAAATTAAAGTCAATCGCTTCAGTAGTTTGACTTTTTTTCTGCATGCGAAATATCCGCACCGATATAGTTATCACGCTGTTTGAAAGGTCGATAAAAAAATCAGCATTTCAGAGCATAAAACAAAAACAAAAAATCCTCAATTCTTTAAAAAAAGTTTATTCACGTGTTTCGAGTTTAAAAAAAATTATTCAAGCGTTCAGAAATTGTTTCTCCGAGGGCAAAAATGGTTTCTGTACAATTATATATGAAATTCTCTATCGATTCATTTTTTTAACGATGTTTATAAAATTTTGTGTTTTTGAAATTCAAGAATGTTCAAATATTCGTATAAATTCTATAAAATTTTGGCAACTGAGATAAAGTTGTCTGAGATTGTCAAAAATTATTCAAAATGTATAATTTGAAAGACTATTTTCAGAATTGGTGAACACATTTTCTCCTCACACGTAAATTATTACCATGGGAGATTTTTCTGACATATTTAGAAAATCAGATTTTTCCCTGTATCAACAGTACAGTTTTACCGACTGCGGATGATTATTGTACTTTCAGATCTCATTACATATTTTTTTTAGTGGTTTATAGACTGAAGGATTGTCTCTTTCCGTTTATTCAGGAACTCATGAAATCCCATTTCGACATAATGAAGTATTTTTATTTTACAATCACAATCGATCATTTAAATATATCGATAACTGACGATTCAGGATCAGATTCATAATCGTTGTCAATCGTCAATTTTCACATATTCGATGGATCAAGCAAAATTTGAGTAAGTTTCGAAGCATTCGACGTAGCTGACTGCGGTGTCGTACAAGTACTGGAATTGATCCTGAAAACGAAAGAGGAAGTTAAATTTTCGCGAGGAATAAGAAGCCTGTAATCATATTATATAATCGAGAAATTCTATCACAAGCAAAAACAATTCAATCTGATTACCAATCCTTGTACAAATTCCGGTCTGAATCTTCGAACTGCTCGAACAGCTGATATCACGTCACACTCTTTCTCTACGGCCATCCTTTCGAGCAAAAAACTCATCGCCAAGTACAAGCCACACCCCGTGATACCGTCGCTGTAAAAGAAGAAAAAATCACTTTTCAGTTGATTACCCTAATCAGCAAAGAAAATTCTAATCTAAAAGTCCTTTGAGTTGAATATTTTTAAATTGATGACAGGAATTTTTGATTAGGGTGGATTTTCATTTGGAAGCAAATTCATGAAAACTTTTTTTCTCAGACGTTACACTTTGATTCTGAGGGTGCAATTTTTATTGATCTAAATCTGTTTCAACGAAAAAATGGGCATCCCTTCTCAAAATCGAGGTTACACTCCCTCTGCTGGATATTTTTTCCTACGAAACTGAACCACCATTTGTTTTTCCAATCCCAATTCAGTCAGTGGCTTCAACTCACTGGCAGAGCACCAAAGTCGGTCCTTTTTGTCGCGGAATATTTTCCGAGGTTCTCCAAACGTCGACGAGAACATCTGGAGTCGGTGGTGCTCCGTGCTTTCCGTGTCCCCATCCCGTCAGCGTGAGAACGGTCACCCGCTGTAATCTCTCTTCCCCCTGAAGATAACGCAACGAGCTTATCAAATGATGAGATAAATTCGAACGGGACAAGAGTAGAAAGATAAGCAGTTCGTCACTCCACCTCCGAAGTGTCGGTCAGCTGGACCGTGTCCATGGTAAAATGCTCCTGAGCTTGAATTCTCGTCGTTATCTCGACCTGCACGAAAGGCACGGATATGACGTTGGATCGCCTTGGCATGAGGCCACAGCAACTCTGTGAAATCAGTAACTGAGTTTAGAGGAAAGGATTTGAGCCTGAATTCAATTGAGATTGTCGAATTTTCGAGTTTTCAACGGTTTACAAGAAACAGGATTTGGGTTTGATGCTCACAGGATCACCGGGGTCTGGGTTCTGCAGTATAACGACCAATTGGACATTTTTTTCGGCTATCAATCTCCAGAATTTTGACCTGGTGGATATCGTCGGTGTCTGCGATGCTAGGTACTGTTTTTTTACCCTGACCCCATCGACGCTAACGACACTGACGAAAGTCTTCTTTGCGCGATTCGTGATTGAAGTACGTTCGAAGAAGACTACCTCAGGATATGCTGAAATTGATCGATCATTTTTACTCAACCCTACAGCGTCAATGTCAGTTCAATTTCGCACTGCACCTGAGTTGAGTTCTGGCAATCTTTGTCTTGTGAAATCGCCTTGAGTTGGATATTGCGGTGGAACCAAGGAGAACAATGCCCGTTCTTGCCACATTGCTTCGTTCAATCTAAGACACAAACGAAGTCATCGTTACTCAATCGTTACTGTCACTAGGCACTTGCTCCAGTCAAATTAAATCAAAATATAGCGAATAGAAAAATTGAATGATGAAGATCTATAAATTGGAAGAGACCTTCATCTTGGTCTACTATCGGTAGGGCTAAAAGTCCTGACCTTTAGCTGGGCTGTTTGATCCGGTATCTTGAATCAGAGGTGCTCGAATTCAGTTTTTTCATCATATCTCGACAACCATTAATCCTATCGCCACGGAGGTGATTATAAAAAATCAAGCTCACTAAATTCTCTATAACAAAGATTCAATACATTTTTCTCGTATCTTTGATAGTTTTTCTCTAACACATCGGTGAATGCGTACATAATTCTGACAAGGTTCTATAAAAATATCGATACTTTTAGTCCCGTATTACGCAAAAACTATTGCAGATATGAAAAAAATGTATCGAACCTTTGTTGTAGAGAATTTAATAATCTTCATTTTTCATAATACCCTTCATGACGATAGGATCAATGGTTGTCGAGATATGATGAAAAAACTGAATTACAGCACCTTTGATTGAAGATTGTGGATCGATCCTTCCAGTTATATTAGAGGTCAGGAATTTCAGTGAGTTAGATAGTAGGTTTCCACTAATTCATGAATCTTCACTAATCAACTTGTCTAATTTTGATAACCTCACCTTTCTATGTGTTCTGGCAATCGCCTCATCAATTTCTTCACCATCCTTCGAAGATCGTCTGTGCACGGTATCTGCGTAGGTAGAGCCGCTATGGTCTCAGCGATGACGATGTGGGCAAGAAGATACTGTTGTTGGTTGTCTATCATATCAGCACGATTGTGACGCAGTCGCGTTGCATGAGCCAGTACATCAATCGCCTAGACAATTGAACCATTCCATTTTTTTACCTGTCCTTTTTTTAAAAATCGTTTTACTCACGTTTTCCGCAGCAGCCTGACGCAAGCAGATGTCACATAGTATAATAGTGCCGGTCCTGCCTGAACCAGTTCTGCAGTGAACGACCACAGGTCCGTTTCCGGTCATAGACTTGTCCATATTATTTAAATACGTTACCAAGGATTGAAAATGCATCGGCACTCCGTGATGCGGCCATCTTGTGTATTGAAGATGAGTGACCTGGTAACAAGGTTACCAAATTTGATATTCCAGAAGAACTACTCCAGGATTTTGTTAATTTCACTTCAATCAGAATATTTTTATGGTTTGCTGTGTCGAATTTTCCAAAGTGTTCAACCAATCCTTTGAAATTGTTACAAGATCGGAAAAAAAATACAAGAACAGAATTTGGAAACAATTAATGCTTGAAAGTTTGATTAGATTTTGTAGAACATAAAATGTATGTTGACCGATAAATTAGAGCACAATAATTACAACCAACAAAACTCACTCTGCGTTTCCACTTCTGGCAACTTATCCTCAAGGTTGTGATAATGTAATCGGCAAAAACCTCATGGCCCAAGTTCACGACTTTAACCGTACCGTATTTCTCTTTCACTCCAATCTGAGGCCAGTATCGTTCACGTTTTATCTAAAACACAAGAATATTCGTCATTTTCAATTTTCCCTCTTAGTTTTTTCAGTCTTTCCGCAACATTTACCTTCGAACTGTTCGTCGAATTCGTCAGCATGCAAATCACGTGGACTTTCTCATGCCATACCATTATCCAAAAGTCGTTTATCGTGTTCTCCAACGGTGTCTGTGTCGCTATGTAGGCTCTCTCGTTGCGATATCCCTGAAACCGCATTTCATTCGTCGTTATAAAATTCCACCGTCCATCATCACTAAAAAATATTAGGTAATATTCTTACCGGTATGTAACTCGCGTTTATGTAGTCAGAGTGAGGATCACCGGACACCTTTTGAAGCACGACTCTGCTGTCGTCATCTAATTCATTTTTTCGTGAGACAAAATAGAAGTCGAATTAAAACCAAGTCAAAGTTACTTGGGCAGTGAATTCAGTTTTTTGAGGATGTATTTATATTTTCAGGACCTCAAATGGACCAGAAGCTGCCCGCATTGAAAATTATTGTGACTTATTTTCGTACATGGTATTACATTACTGTCTCTGTTCTTGGGCAGATTTTCAGCCAGCTTTCCGTACGTGCAGGGTCTCGTCAGGCCTCTAGGAAACACCTGATGGAAGGGTTGAGTAAAGAGCTTTGGTCAAATCATTTCTGTGTGATTTTTAGTGTTTCCGGAATAATTTGCGTACCAGGAATTGCGAGATCAGTACTCCATTGTCGCTAGAATTTTTTGCGTATTCTTCAAAATGCTCGATGCTCACGGATCGAGAATCTGTCTCATAAGTACCGGCGTATATGTGGCTGGAAACCCTCTTCTTAATGGCAGCGAGTACGCTTATTCTCCGATTTGAAGTGGGAGGAGGAGCCAAATTCTCGGTACTCGGAACCACTTCGGACAGCGATACCACCGCGTTGTTAGAACTTTGTGATTTTGATTTTTTGCACCTGCAACGATTCTCGAAATGTCATGAAACCATTGGATTGTCGACAAAATTTGAGTACAGGGTTTGCTTACCGCCACCAGACGAAGAGTCCGATCAGCATAATCGCTAGAATTGAAAAAACAGCGACTAGAACTACGTACAGTGTCTCGAACTGAGTGTGAGTGGCTTCAAGGATAATCGAAGCCCTGCCTTTGAACATTGAATCATCGTATTTGAGATTCACTTCAATGTCGTATTTCTCTCCAAAGTGAAGAGAACAGTTCAAACCCTGGTAATTGGGCTGATTGACACCGATCATGAAGCTTCTGGGTGTCGTTTCTTTTGTCTAAAAGAAATCAGACATTGGTCTTTATCCTGTAGTCTTGGTCTTGCAGAAAGTGCAATTCGATGAATGAAGATAAACCGTCTCAAAATGATCATTAGGCATTCAAATTGTTAAACTTGATGTAAACTTGATGTATGAATGACGAAAGCAGAATCGAGACCAAGACTAGCATGATTCTGTGTTTTTTGACCTACCACGTTCTGGACGATGGTCAAATTTGTGTAGTTTCGCAGCGACGAGGAGTCATGTGCGTTGAAGTCAGCGCACGTCAAAAGTCCCTTGATGACCACTTTTAAAATTAATTCTTCCATCTGATAATGATTCGCGATTTCCACTGCAGGAATCGTGAGGTTGATGAGATCACCGACTGCATCCACTTGCAGTTTTTCATCACCCACGAAACCGATTTTCCCTAAAAAATTAATGTACGTCTCGCTTTTTGACTTTGGTGATGTTCGGGCTCATCTATTGGGAAAAACTTGGAAAACCTCAAAATGTCAATTGTCCCCATTGTGGGAAAAATATGACCTCGCTTTATATTATGATAGTGTGAAATTCATCATTTCCAGGTCATTTTCACATTTTTCTGCTACATCGCTTTTCTTAAACCATAGGAATGGTTTCATATCGAACCCCGATCTCTTCCTTATCAAAAGTACTATGTCACATACATGAAGGGTTGATCGATCATACCTGGATACTCGAGTATCGCATTCTCCTCGTAAAACAGTTTTTGACACTTTACCAAAGGCGTCGAGGTTCCTGACTGCTCAATCTTGGGAATTGTTATCGTAAAGTTCCTCACCCCATCTAAAAAATGAATTACGTTATTATCGATTCGAATCGTAGAATCTGTTACAAAAGTAATTTTGAACCTTGTCTCAAGTAATGGATCGACTTACCGCTCGAGTTACACAGGCGGATGTCACCGACTGCCCAATGACCCACAGCTCCACCATTCAGAACAGTTTGAATTTCGAGATTCACGTTCATTGAGGTATTAATCTGACAAGCTTCCTCCACAATCAATTTCACTTCGACCGATCGCCAATTTAGCAGGCCGCTAGATACTGATTTATCGTCTCCACCAATCTTCGTTTTGTTACTAATGATACATCTCTTGTCAGTAAACAGGTAAAAGTGCATTTCACATTCGGGGCAAAGCCCGATTAGAATCTTAAATTTTAAATGAGTTTTGTCGGTGTAAAATTTCTTGGTAGATAAGGACACGTTTCGATGGTTGGTGGTCAAATATTCATCTAGAAGAAATCACAAAAAACTATGAAGCGCACATTTCCACTATTTTTTACTAGCAAACTGACAAACGGCGCGAGGATTACTCACAGAAATGGAATCGAACACGTGCCCAAGAATCTGTCTCATTTCCTACCAGTACGTGGGATAAAGAATTGCATCGGGTACAAGGGGATCCTTCCAAGAAGGGGACGCTTTCGGTATGATTGAAAATCTGAATCCCGCTTTGATTGTCCCACCTTATCCTGAATGTACGCCATTCATATGGATCAAATATGTTTCCATGTTTGTGCTGGAAATGAGGAGAGACTTTAATCTGCCATGAGGTATGAGCGAGTGATTAGGTTGTTTCATTTACTATACCTGTATTTGGTTGACACTCTTGCAATATTCGTTATTCAGACGTTGCTCGTCGACCACCCGATCACAGATCCTTATCGCAGAACGGTTTCCTCCCCAACCTCCCATAACGATCCAAAGACATGGACCTTCTTTTGGGTCCTTATTCTTGCATATTAGTAGATCAATACCTTCGAGTGCAAGCACAGAGAACACTACGTGGCCAGGATGTTGTTCTACCTTTCTTATATACTTATATCCTTGACGGTTTTGATGTTCCTTGATGGTCTCATCGAAGCCTAAATGTAGGATAATATTTTTGTTTTCTTTATCAAATATAAATGTTGATCTGAATTCGCAATTTTCATAAATTATACTGAAGCGTCAATTAACCTTCCCATCGATAGTCGAAGACAGGACCCATTGGCTTATCAGCAGAATTGACTCGATCCCATTTTGCTTTAGCTCGCCATTCGAGGAGGCATCCCGTCGAGTGCGACCTTGCACACTTAGTGTAGTTTCTCGGCGTCCATGTTTCGAGACCGAAATCTGAAACACATGTGTTCAGATGTACTCGAAATAATTGATTTCGCATCTCGCTCGGACCTCGCTTATTAGAATAAATTTGAACTCGTTATTCAACTCGAGGGGGAGGATAATTCAAGATTTGAGTGACAGATCAATTAATTCAACCCAACCCAACCTCATTAATTCAGGTGATTCAGGTAATTCTCTATCAATTCAGGCGATTCTCTGTTAATTAGGTTAATTCTCATTAATTCAAGTGAATTATGAATTATTCCATGGATTATTGACACGTCAACGTTCAACGAGTCACTTACTCCTCGATTCAACGATTATTCTCAGTTCGCGAAGATCTATAGATTTGCGCAGATGGCGCTTCTCATTAACAACGAGGAGTCTATTAGCGCCTGTTTGCCTCTAGCCTCAAGTCCGTGGAATAAGCGGGGTCTGACTGTACAAGTAAATAAATAACTTTTTTTCACTTACTTAGACCATTATTCTTGCTGTTAATTGTGCGATTAGGGTTCCAAATCAAAGCTGCGTCGTCATCATTCGACTCACAAGTCAGTCTCCTGACCGGAGAGTTCGAAAAATTAGGGGTCAATCTTAGATATGCAAGGGCTTGAATGATCAAAGACGCGGAAAAGAGTACGTGAAACGCCTTTGAGCACATTGAGGCTGTTTCCACTGAACTTTATAGCTCGCGATATCCGAAGCTGTTGATCGGAAGATTTTTTTTTCTCAATAAGACTCTTATCACAAAGAAAAAGATCAACTGCACTCTATCGAGTAAATCATGAAGTGGGAAAATGATATCATGACAATCTTTCCGGCTTCGCTCATTTCACAGAAACCGAGACCACTTCCGTCTCGGGTTGGGTAACTTCGTTTCTTCGACGTCTTGTACCGAGGAAAAAAGGAAAATTCTAACTTTTATCTCGGTGTGACGATAAGTTTTTTTTTTATTTCCGTCAGAAATTAGAGTTCATATTATTCTGACTAATGTAATTACGTCGCTAAGTAATCAAACACAGAGTTTTTAATATTTTCTTATATCTTTCCAGTAAACAAACAAAAAAAGAAACAAATACGGTTTTTGTATGATCAGATTATATTCTACACAATTTTATCTCGATTCATACTTATGAATACTTGTCGTAATTTATTATTATTATTATTTTTTTTTTAATAAATTTTTGATCATTTTCACAGTAATAATGCTTATTGTTTATAAAATTAGTAGGATTAAATCCATTCTAATAAACTGAAGATATCGTCTCAACTATTGATGGGAATTCACGCTAAGCAAAATTCGCATAT
>JAEUYN010002054.1:0-31261 GCA_018257835.1 Euura lappo | reverse complement strand
TTAAGGATGTATAGGCCATACAATCTCAACCAAAAGTGAGTCTCGTCGTCAATATTGAGTACTTCGAGATGAGATAAAAATCGGAAAAAAATCAACCACAATCAAGATGATAAGAGTATTCATTTTCAATAATAATAATGCCCAAAAGTTATCAACAAATTGTTTAAACAAATCATTGTTTAACAAATTTCCTGGTGACGTTATTTTTTTTTCATGTCAAATGAATTCGTTAATCTTTCTGAATACACATGAATTTTTTCAGAATTTTGTCACTTTTTTGAAATTTCCGTTTTCGGAAATTTCTAAAGGCTGTATTTACAAAACTATTAGTTCCACGCTCCGGAAACTTTGGAATTGTAATCTACATCGTTTCCACAATAACATATCCAAAATTCAGATTTTTTTCTCCATTTTTCAAAATCGAAAACGGAAATTTAAAAAAAGTGACAAAATTCTGAAAAAATTCATGTGTATTCAGAAAGATCAACGAATTCATTTGACATGAAAAAAAAATAACGTCACCAGGAAATTTGTTAAACAATGATTTGTTTAAACAATTTGTTGATAACTTTTGGGCATTATTATTATTGAAAATGAATACTCTTATCATCTTGATTGTGGTTGATTTTTTTCCGATTTTTATCTCATCTCGAAGTACTCAATATTGACGACGAGACTCACTTTTGGTTGAGATTGTATAGCCTATGCATCCTTAAAGGAAAATTGAAGAATAACGTGAAAAGAAATCCACACTCACTGGTAGATTTGTATGATTTTGAATTAATGTTTAAAAAAATCAGTTGAAACAAAAAAGTCCAAACTCAACTCCACTCAGTTTTTAATGATCGAGGTAGAAAATAATCCGCCTGAGAAAATTATTCCCGCCAACGCTTCGGAATCAAGTCAGAGCTCATCAACGTGGGTGAAGGTCAATAAACTCGTAAAAACATAATCTAATTATACTACAAACTATAGTCTCCGTAACAAACAGATGAATTTCATTCATTCATAGATGAGGTTGATTTCGTTTAATTTTGGATGATTACAAGCGATTTCGAACTATTCGAAAGTGAATTCAGGCAATTCAATATGATTTTGAAGATTGTTCAAGTGATTCGATGAAATTAATATTTTTTTCCTTCAACTTTTTGTGATTTCAAGCTTTCAAGCGACTCCAAAATGATTTCATGCATGTAATTTTACTGATTTCAGTCATTTTCCAGCAGATCCCAAGCGATTTCGTTCGATTTTCTGTGATTTATGTGTTTCCAAGGGATTACTCGATGCTTTTGTACAATTTCATACGGATTTTATGCGATTCTAATCAATAATAAAGTTAATTCTAGTGTTTCTTCTCGCAATTACAAGTCATATCAGTGATTGTGAACCGCTATTCACTTATTGAAGTCGCAAACCACTTTAAATACAATCATTCCGAAATTGGTTACAACTTAATTTGAATCACTTAAAAATCACTTTGAAATCGCTGCTAAATCCCCTAAAATCGTACCAAACCACATCGAATCCACTTGAAATCACTTGCAATCACTATTCACCCGATTTGCGAGTGAATATATATATATACTCAGGTGATCAGGATTTCGAGCGATTGTACAAACAGATTCATGAAAGTCACTTGGAAATCACTCAAAAATCAAAAAATTCGAAATCACGTGAATTCACTTTCAAATCGCTTCAAAATAGCATCAAATCGTATGAAATCGCATCAAAATCACTTGAAATCACTTGCAATCACTGAGAAATACTCGTCACCCGATCTGCGAATGGATGTATCCAGGAGTGATCGGAATTTCGAGCGATTATACAAGCAAATTGATGATATTTCAATCAGAGTCGCTTACGATATCAGCAGCAAGGTGAAGCGAAGCGAAGTGAAGTGAAGTGAATAGCCCGTTGAAGTATTAAACGGTAAGACGTTAATAAGTCCGTATAAGACGTTTTTATCACGTGTTCAAACATTGAAAATAAACGACCTTGTTAAATAGCCCAAGGTTCAACCGCGTTACGCACCTGCAGTTTGTCGGAACTAGAGAGTCACTTTACAACAGATAATTATCGTTGGTTCGTTTGTTCATTCTCCGGTAAGAACGATCGCGGTGAGTCGACGAGGTAGATTAGATATACGAGTCCATAAAGTGGTGGTGGTGGTGGTTTAAGCACGTAGACGCGTTGATAGTGTAGATATAGGAATAAAGAGAGGAGTTCCTGGTCTGTACCATAGAGTAATCCGTATTTAAGCCCTGGTACAAGTGATTCGGTGTACGAGATTTAACCCGATCGCGATAGAACGAGACGCACGCGACGAATCAGGATAAGAAGAAGAACGAAAAAGATGTAGAAGAGGGAAGAAGAGAGGAGAGAGAAAATAAAAATTGAACGAGGTTAGGTAGAAAACCGGTTCTATACCATTCTTTTTCTTGGTTTTCTTTTCTTTTCTTTTCATTTTTTTTTTTTTTGTACTCTGCCAGTCTCTGCTGTAGGTTCTCCTCTACTCTCTGAGTAATTTTGTTACAACCCGGTGAGAAGAAACTTCAAGACAATGTGGCCGTTGCTCCTGACCTCATACTCCTACGAGTATTTCTCTCTCTCTCTCTCTTTCTACCTCGGGAAAATTTTACCTCATGGACGACAGGAGAGAAAATTTACAATCTTGCGACCCCACCTTCCATATTTTTGGTGAAAAATTATTTACTTCGTTCAAAGCAGCTACAAAATTGATCACAGATAGTTAGTAGTTTTTTTTTTTTTCTTTTTTTCTACCGAATATATTTTTGTACACTGTCACTGATATATACAGAGAATAAAAATATCAGAAATTGTTGAAACTGTTAATTTTTGTAGTTATTTGGTGTGAAATCGAATAACTTCTACAATCCTAAATATTTTTTAGTGAAATTAGGAGAGCGTAATCAATTTACCATATCAAACAATAAATTGTGTCAAATTTTTGCTATATCGCTGAATATGAATCTCAAAATCGTAATTTCGAAGTCTGATAAGTCCTATAATTCTCAATATTTTCGGATGGAATTTGTTCTAGACAATCGACGAGGTTCAAATGCTCTTCTCGCACCTCGAACTTCACCAGGCATGTTTACCAAAACTAAAAACAGCATTCACCATATAGAATTTGCAAATGCCATATCAGCGAGTTCTGCGGTATAACGACTTTGTTAAATTTCCGGTCTAGCGCGCAATAGCCGGGGGTGAGAGAGCAGTGATAAAGTTAGGATGGTAAGGATAGTATAAGTTTGAAGAACACATCAAGTTTAATTGGCCGGAGTGGGTGAGGGTGCCGAAGCTCAGGATTTTCGTATATATCCACCCCGCAAAATGTACGCTGATGGTTTTCAACGACCGAATACGGACAAAAGTCGTTTAGAAGGTGAAACCTGAGGGGTCTAAAACTTCGTTCTGGCACCGGCCCATCCAATTAACTCACGTTAACCCGAACCTAAAACTCATCTAAGCAAGCTCTAAGAAAAAAGAAGAAAAAAATTCAGAAATCGAGACGGAGGCATGATAATATACCCAAAAATACTTGGCTTTCTGTTTTTTTATCAAGTCACGCTTGTCTGTCTTCCGTATGAAACGTAACACGCAAGTTAAAACCATTTGATCAGCTGTTAATGACATTTGCAAAGAGTATATATACATATAGTAGATGAATGAAGAGCCGTGTACCGATAGCCAAGTAACGATAACTTTTATTACATCCAATTGTTAACGATAAATAAAGATCGTTTTGAATAATAAGGCAATTGATGAAGGGTAAAAATGTAATTGTGAGCACAGACGCGTCTACAATTCGATTTTGGTACCTACACCCGACATCCATAAAGTAACCATAGTCACGTTCGCTCTACCCACGCCCAGGGTCATAACAAACTATAATCGTACAATTGCGCACGCCATTCTAGTCGTAGTTCGATAGTAGAGGTTGAAATTTACAGCCCATTTCATGTCTAACCCTCAACTATACTCTAGGTGTGTGACGATATTTCATAATATCTACGACACATTCTACAATCTGATACGAATTAGTCAGTCTAATTTAACTGCAACGGCGAGGGGTAAATCACTAGCAAAAATGTGTACACCATATCTCCCCCACATTTCCCCACATTTCCCGATATCTCCCAACATTTCCCAACATTTCCCGACATCTCCTCACACCTCCTGACATTTCCCAACATTTTCCGACATTTCCCAACATTTCCTCGACATCTTCTGACATTTCCGGCCCTTCGTACACCACATTTCCTTTGTGACTCACCCCTCGTACAACGGTATAAAAAAAGCAATAACTTCTCATTACAGAAGAAGCCCAATCAAAATTAGCATGGATAACTATCAAGTTGAGAGAATGCAATTTTACATGCAATTTGAAACAAAAAATATACTCAAATTTTCTTTATTCACGCAAAAATTAAGAAAAACATCTGCAATCACTGTTACGAAATGGAAGTTTTCATGCCATGAATGATCTCCATTTCTTTTTCCATCTTTTTGGAAGTTGAATGTGGAATATCGCGATCTACTTGCCATTTTTCATATTCCAGATAAGTGGACTTGAATATTCAGAAATATGTGAAAAATTGGGTATAGCATCTTCTCGAGTAACTGACTCTGCTAGGAGAGCTGTTACACGAATGTTAAACTAAGGTTGGCGTGTCAGACAGAAAACCTGGTAGATACGAGCTAAGCATAGCAGTCGGTTTTCAACCCAGAGCTCAAACTGTCAGTCGTGACTCGCCGGGTCGTTTAACTTCGAGAATGCGTGGATCAAAATCCCTATACGCTTGTTGTATGTCATGTCATCTTCAGGTTCCAGGTGTAACCGCAAAAAAAAACCCGTGTCACTGTCCGCGATGATCTTTACTCCGACTCGCCGAGTACTAATTGAACCCGATTATAATATCGAAGACGACAAACCTGAACGATACCCAAATTCCGCTTATGAAGGAGGAAATGAAACTCACCTGAAACAGAAAATGAAAGTACAGTTAGTTAAATATAGTCTGTAACGTTTTCAATTAACTTAATGATCAAATGATACTCGATGTCAGAACCGCTAGAGGGTAGAGATTCGTCGTCTCTTCAACTTCCGTATTACATCTAAGTCTTGTAGGTCGAATTGATCGAGTCTCTATGGGGCTTCCGGGTGACCCGAAACCGTGTCGAGGCTAAAGGGAGGGACACGCGTGACCCGATAGTGACAAGAAGCCGGGGACCGAATGAGACTCAGGATAGCACCTGTGTCCGCGTATTGGGACGATTCTCCTGAGGGAAACACGGAGAGACAACCAGTTGTTTCCCTCTCGGTCTGGCCAATATCCCTGGTATTCCTCTCTTGCCCGATATCTTCTCTGACGTCGCACAACGATCAGAAGCCGGTATAGAAGTAGACTCCAAAGTGGGTTCAGAGATAAAAAGATCTCCACTCATATCCTCGCACTGAGATATGATCCGATGATGAAAGATGAGACGATAGTTTTCGATTTTGTTAAATCATTCGAAATCAGATCGTCGAATGAACTTGTCGAAGTGGTCAAGGACGCGAATCTGCGGACTAATTCATTACCCGATAGCGTTAACCGTTTCAAATTATCACGAGATGGACTTCCGGCGTTCCGAACCGGGACTACCACGACCGTTACGCGGAGGCATGTGTTACACTGTTCTATGTCGTATTAAAGATTGATGTAGTAATTTACCAAGTGACTCACTTGAACTGGTTCAATTAATAACGTGGCTATACAGTTTCAATCCTTTCTCGTCTAATTGATTGTTTGACTCGTTCGAACGCCAAGGTAAAGCCAGAATGAGTTTTATTATCATGTTGCAGAGTGTTAAGACGCAATTTATTCAGATTAATCACCAGACGAATAAAAATTTTCATCGATTGTTGATAATTAAGAATGGAATTGAAAAAAGAAAAAAAAAAACGATTATGCAAACAATGAGTAATGAAGGTGGTACACGATTATGTAAATGATGACGGTATGTAATACGCGTCTGTTGGGGATTATAAACGTAAAGAGTAGAAGTTTCTTCCTCTTTACCACTTGTCAGGGGAATTATTATTCATGCATGCGCCAAAGCCTCGGGGAATATATGAGAGTTAAGGCCGCGCGGGGATCAATCATCGATTGAGGGAAGGCGTGGTGGCTACGGCGCGATGCACAAGTGTGTAGTTATAGATGCGGTAAATTGTTGATCGAGTTAATAGCGCGAGGTATATTCAATAGACGTGTGTCGGTCAGTCGGTGCTTCGTCCACTTCCTATTTCTTCACTGACCCAGAGAACTAGCAAGCCGATAATACATCGCACAAGTCACATCTATATATATATATAGATAATTCTTCAATCCGTACCACCACCATTCTGTTCTCCTCAACGTCTGATACAACATAGCCAGTGCGGAAAGTGGACGATATCCGTCAAGTGTGAAGTTAGCAGCACGAGTTAGATCAGCTTCTAATTCCTGCGCTATGGAAAGTTTGTATTGAGCAGGAAGTCTGACAATGAGCGCGGAAAGTCAAATGAAAAAACGCCCTAGTGCGGAAAGTAAGACTTGAAAACCTTTTTTATTTTCTATTAGACTGCTTGAAAATGAAGTACTTTACGTACACAGCACAAGCTTTGAAAATGACACTTTTCAAGCAGGTGTAACAAAAAAGTTGTTTTAGGTTACTGTCGAGATTTTTTTTCCCTTAATTTCTTTAATTTCTTTAATTTCTTTAACCAGTCGATTAGGTGATAAAAATATCATCTGAATTGTTAACGGTAATCTGGATGAAAGGGCAATTAAACGAAGTCAGGCAGCAAAGTTTCTCGTGTCTGAATCTCTTTATGATTCCCTCTTCTGACCATGTCTGCGTCTCGTACTTATTCCATTTTTTTTCCTTTCTTTTCTTTATTTCACTCCTTTTACAGCCCGGGAGATAATTGAATAACTTTTAAAGAAGCCGAGAAGAAGAGAGGAGAATATATAAAGCCCACCTCTCTCACATACCTATTTAAAATCATTTCACGGGATCAAATTGCAGACTGCGGATTATTATATCACAAGAATTGAAAAACCCCACTACCATAGGTATACGTGCCAAGATATTGATAATGAATTCCGGTACAGCTTCGAATCGATTAATCGATGTGAAGAAGCTTCTTTTTTTTTCAATTTCATTTTTTTTTACCATTTCCATTTATAATTATTATCATATATTTATTAATCCTATATATGTTCGCTCTACATAGTAAATGGAGCGTAGATGTTCAATTGATACGGTAGAACGAATCGCTAGTTGCGGTACAGAAAAATATTCCCTTCCATTTATATTTGAAATTAGCGACCGTCGGCCCTTCGCTATAGAATAATTCGAATCCCATAAGAGGATCAATCAATCGTTGATGCTCGTTCCGTTTGATTCAGAACTCTGAACTATTCACTTGAAACACAGACGACGCGACCGTACACCCGACGACATACACTCAGGGCGAGTTTTCAAACTCAATTAACTATTTCCAAGTACGCGAGAATCAACAGATAAACAATCAAGGCAATTCAGGATATGATTACATTTAATTTCTGCTCAAGTCATCAGCGATAGCTTCCGGATTCTTCGCAGTGCCAAATTAGATGCAAAGGCGATTAAATTTTGGTTTCATTGATCGATGAATTGATGTGTCCGATTTCCTTGTTTAATTAATCGCGTTGAAAAGTGAGTACGGAAATTATTTCGAGTGTATACGACGCAAAAAAGGAGAATAAATATCTGGAACAGAAAACTGGCAGCAAATTAATCTCCCGTAGGTATAGCAGCCCGTTTATAGTTAACACTTGGCCAGAGTCGAAATTGCTCTTCTGGCTATATTTCAAAACCGGGCTTTACTCTGATTTAACCTAACCGAACCCAAACCTACCTCTAGCCTAACCTGACCCGATGTATATCAGAACCGGAAGCCGAACAATTTATCCACGTCAGTTTGCCTCGACAATTATTTGAACGAGGATGAATCACACTACGTCACATTTTCCATGTCACGCTGATCCTATGGACAACCGAACGAATTTGTCGATCAGGCAAACAGCCCAATTCATTTCATATCATCGAATGAATCATATAATAGACTGGAAACGTGATCATTCCTAGCTCAAAAAGTATCAATTATTGCAATAAAATCCTTCACCGACGATTTCACATTACTTTTCCTGATTCAGAAGAGAACCTTGCAGCTGGTTACACTAAGATTCATATGGTTGTAGGATTTTATGATTGACATGGCTATAAAAATAGTCAATCGAACTGAAATTATGGTTTAGCATAATTATATTATAGTCTCGTTTACTATAAAGATAATATTTGATGCCATATCAAACCCATATTAATGGTAACTATAACTACAAATCAGGCAAAACGATGTCGGAAGCCGATCCGTCTGCCTATCATTGGATTCTCCACTAATTTTGTCGGTTATTTAAAACACAAATTCAGGATGGCATTGAAATAGTGAATTCTGACGTCACGGAATTATTTATTTTATCTGAAAAGCAACGATGATGATTAATTTCCATTGAGAGCCGTCGGCGCGTCAGACTCCAGCATTCGAGTATCGTGTCCAAGACTAGGTGACGCGATGTCGGTGATGGGGTAACGGTGACGTTACAGCGCGGTGACGGGTTGTCCCGGCTCAGCAATCGATTAGCGCTCGTAGAACCGTGCGATTTAACAGTGATGAGAACCCCCGGGATACGCATAGACCAACGGAGTTAGGGGTTAGGTTGACGCTTAGCATAATTAACGACGTTGATACATAAACATGGCGCCTGGAAGCTTCCGGTTCAATAGAAACTGATTTCGCCTCCAAACCTTCACCCTTTCCACCTGAGCCCGAATCCCCTCGTCGATAATTTTCTACGATTTCTCCATTTTCTTTTTCGTTTTTTCTGTTCTTCTATTTCCATGTCGAGTAGCAGGTATCAGATATCCTGGTCTTTGGTTCTAAATTCCTGCTCACGTCAGAAGTCTCTGGATAGTGTCGAGACGCGTCCCGACGCTTAAGTCTAACGATAAGCCTAAAGGAGAGGCGGGTGGTAAACAGGTTGTCCGACGTTGATTCGAGCGCCGCGGCGTCCTTCGATCGAACTCGCGTATGTGTGTTCAACGTGTATCGACTGTAACACAGCTTCGCGATTCATCTGGCTAGTGCCGAGACGTGAGAGGCGCGTTTCTTTGTTTCCACGTTTTCGCATTTACCTCTCCGGTATTTCTTCCTCCTCATCCTCATTCAAGGATTTAAAGAAGATGTGACGCTTATTCTCATCTTTCGGAATTTTAACGCCGAATTTCATCAATCCCTCAAGGTATATAATGTAAAACCGAGGTAAAACACATGAGGGGTTCGGATAGAATCTAATAAAGTTAACTTTCGGTCTCTCTTCCTCTTCATCGTTCGCTCGCTCGCCTTGAGAGCTGCGCCAGCAGTTTTCCTGTCTTTTGTCCAAGTCCCACACGCCAGAGGTTTCGGACCCGATCGGCACGTTCGATAATTACCTATCTCCCGTATAGGTTAATCGTAGATATACCAAACACCAAATCCGTTTGAGCCAAGTAAAAGAGAGAAAAAAAAACTCCCAGACCTTTCCTCTTGCTTTACAATTTTTTTTTTACTCCAAAAAATCATCTTGTCGAAAGTAGAGAAATGTGACAGAAGTGTCTAAGCAAGCACACAGTACCGCAATCTGTACTCGAGAGTCAATATCGTTTTTGTAATTGGCTCGAGGCACGTCGCGTCGTCGCGATGTCTAAGTGCCACACGAGCTTTTGTGGATGTGGTGCACACAACAAATCCCGAAAATTAACAAGCCGACACCACACATGTGCGCCACAGATGTCTTTCGCCCTTCTTGGTTTCACTCGACTTCCTCTCATTCTCCTGGTTCTCTCTCCGCGTGATACCGCATGCTCTACGCACGTGCTCCAGTACCAGTACGAGTACCAGAGTATACCGTGGAAGGTTAAAGCAATTATATAAGAACCAGACTAAAGTGCAGTTGGATGGTAAAATAGGTGCGAGATTAGTCGAAAGAGAGAAGAAGGACAAAATACAAGTGAAGAGACGAGATGAGATGAGATGAGATTGTAAAATGAAATTTAATGATAATAAAAACAGAAGAAGAAAAAACTAAAAATTACGTGATTTTTCAAGGAATTCCAATTTCCAAGCTACGTGTTAAAACTTTTCGTTTTACTGAGAGACAAAAGGGATAAAAAAAAATAGATACAAGAAACGTTTACGTCTACGTTTATAGCTGTACTTTACCCGGTCTGTTACACATTTCGAATTCTGTTCGTGTCTCAGTTTTCGTTATATTCAACCCGGGTGGTGTACGAAATTTGAATGATTTTCAATGTCAATTTTACCCACTATATAAAATAAAAAAGAGATATATCAATCTTGACTTTTTAATTTATACTGTTATCAATGAGTCAATTCACGTCCGTCTTGTTTAATTATCACCGTATATAGAGATTTTTATAACAAAATTGGTAAAAGTCTTGAAGGATAGGTACTATTTGAATTGTAAAACGTGTCTGTGCAAATACTATAGAAAGAGAGAGAGAGAGAGAGCGAGAGATCAAAATATCTGTGCAAGACTTGTCGCGCGAGAACGGGGAACGACGACGGAAGTGTTGAACAACGGGGAAACGTCGAGCAAGCTGTATGATAATCGTTTCATAGAATCTGTCAAACTGTATAACTATAATACGTATAGCCCTGGTACAATCTCAAACTTACTTCGCTCTTCAATTATATTAGTCGTTTTCAATTAAACAATCGACGAATTACCACGATTACTTTCACCCTCGA
Source organism: Euura lappo (assembly GCA_018257835.1). Classification (NCBI taxonomy): domain Eukaryota; kingdom Metazoa; phylum Arthropoda; class Insecta; order Hymenoptera; family Tenthredinidae; genus Euura; species Euura lappo. The sequence goes on along the minus strand of JAEUYN010002054.1, from coordinate 20,364 downwards.
CCCGATTACGATTCAAATCTATACGATATTCAAATTTACAGAAGATGAATATATATGAAGACAAGAGAAGAAGAAATCAGAGAAACAAAGAAAAGCTCTGTGAGAGAGAAGCTAAGACGAGAACCGGATATTAAATAAACGATAGACAACTATCGCTTCCGGTCTTAGTACCGAGTGAAACTATAGTTTTCTTTTTTTTTTATTTGTCGTTTTTTTTTTCGTAATGGAACAATTGAATTTCATTCGTTCCGTTTCAATATCCGTTCAACTCTTTGTTGAAAGTGTCTTTAGTTTTTCGTCTTCTTTCTCTGTCTTGAAGCGAAACGAAAAACAGACAAAACAAATTCAGTATCATTTTCGTATAATTTTCTAATGGACGCGAAACGTGAGATATTGGTACGTCGCGAACATTTCTGCAGACGTTTTACGATCTTGCGAAGTGGGTAAAAAGGAAACGAGACGAAAAAAAAGGTACAGTGCTGCAGTGCCGAAGAGAATACTGTATATGAAGACTGAAATAGAGATAGAGAGGTAAAAGAGTATAGAAAAGGTTCGATAATAATGAGATTATTTTCCGATGGAACAGGAATAGGGAGCCCCGAGATCTTCGTGATGCTGGGATATCTGTTCGACTTCGAGATAGAAGGTATGCGGATGGCTGAAGAATTCTTACCACGCTCAACAATTTTCAACCGGAAGGTTACGTGTGTACCAACGCGAGATCAACGGGTTCTCTCTTCTCTCCTCCACTTTTTCTCTTCTCTTCTTCACTCGGTACTCTTCTCTCGTACCCATATAACGCGACTTTGGTTCCGCTTATCGATTTACAGTCACTCTCTCGGCTTCCGCTAACTCTCACGTCACGCTCGCACGCGGTTAACGGCTTACCGAATAATCAACGTCTCTCTACTCAAACTGTGAGCGAGCGAGCCACCACGCCGCTGCAAGTGGAAAACCGTGTTTCTGATATGTGATTCTCATATTTTTTTCATATTCATAACCGAAATCATACCAGACACGATCTATTCGTTATAATATGTACACACACATCCGTTTCGATACCATAAAATCGAGTCATTAGATCCCTGGAAATTTTGAATAGAAGATAATCCAATCAAATTTTCGTTGTTGTTGATTTTCATACTTTTTAATTAATATCATTGCAAAGGGTCCTCGCTGCTGTTTCTAGGCCTGTCAATACTACTAAATGAATGAAACTGAAGCTAGCAGCCGTAATTAGCAGCGAAAAGTGGTGAATTTAATTGAAATGAAAGACCGCTTGCTGTCAAAGTGAATAAAAGTAAAAATCTTGTTTCATTCAATTAATTAGCCAACAATATTTGTTCCCGAATTTAAAGAAAAAAAAACTGTACAGTAAAATGTCTAATTCTGAATAGATAATCAAAGACACAAAATTTTGTAAAATGATTTCAGATTTATTGTAAGAAAAAAAAAAATGGTTGACCTGTTGATAAAATGAAATTTCTATATTCGTCCTGATACCTTTAAAATTGCATTAAAATTATAACGTCAAATTCTTCGTATTCAGCACCTTTTTTTTTTATTGCGAGGTATATGTTACCTTTATATAGTAAATGGAGTAGGTACCATGGTCTAACGCCTCGCGGGAATTCTTGACCACTTTAAAAAACGAAGGAAAGAAGAGGAAAAAAAGAAAATTGATGTAGCAGAAATTCGACGCGTTGGGTATAAGAAGAGTGATTTATCGACTGCGCGTAGTTTCTTCTCTCTGTCTGGTAATTAATCTGTTAGTTATTTGATTATAACTAACGCCCGCGGGGTATTGATAATAGAAAGGCTATAAATAAAGTTCAACAAGCAGAGGTTTTTCATCTGTAACAAAATAATAGCAATAATACTCTGTCTCTGATCCATGACCCTAAAATAACCAGAACCATGGCTCGGGCGTAAAACGGATCCAAACTCGAAGTCGACTTTCAGCTTGCTGTATTTAAGCCGGGGCCGATCGATCCCAAAGACCCTAGTGCAGCTCGAGAGGGACTCACTTTCACAATCACCGGCCTTCCACTGCTCCTCACTCCACCTCACCCCTCACCCCTCACCCTCAACCTCACTCCACTCTTAACAGAACCCCAAGAGTGTAGAGAATCTGTTGTGTGCATCGGAGTGCGTTCACCCTACCCTCCGCCAAGCCACGAGGTCCTTCTTCTTTTTATCCCCTCTCTGTACCCCCTACACTCGGCGATCAATTCTTTTTCCTAAAGTCAGAGACAGTAGTAACGTAACTATTTTTCATTTTTTTTTTTTTTTTTTTTAATATTCTCATTCAAGTCGTCAATCAATTCATGTCGAATTCCATGATTGCCAGTTGAAAATTTCACTCAAGCAAAACAATTTTTGAGTGAAAATTCTTTACAACTGAAACAACAAGAGTTTTCGTTACAAAATAAAAATTGTTCATTAATTATTGCGTTTTCTATTAACGATGATTTAGGGATTGTTAAATTTTGAAAGTTCGCCATTTCTCATTCAAAAAAGGCTATTTTTGGGTTAATTTTGTCGATGAAGACGTGTTCGCATGGCGCTCCAATAATCAAACTGGGAAACAAATTTTGAAAACGAAAAATTTGAGCGTGAAGCAGCCTTAATTGAATCGAAACAGGCATATTTTCGAATTTGATCAAAACGTACCAATATACATTTCAATTCAAAGAAACTGAGGTGACTTCAGGATCAGCGCAAGATTCCAGATATTTTCGAAGTTTTCTTGGAAACACTGATTTACTTAGGTTGAAGTACAATATATTGTCAATAAAGAATTTATTTGACTACATGATAGATAGGAATAATAATTAACCGGGAATGTCAGCTGTTGGTTCAATTTCGTCTCCAAAAAGTGGTTAGACATACATACAAACCATGAGTGTAGGGTGCGTTGAAAAAACCGTCTGGCTCGAAACTTGGGCAAAAAAGTAGTGAAGGCGTACGAAAAAGAGAAGAAAAAAAAAACCTGTCGGCGTGTATCTACACAACAAGCCTTATATTCCACCAACACGCAGTTAAATCTTTGAGGTCGATGTGATATAGGTATAAGGTCTAATAAATAGAGTTCGAGACTGAATATAACGTTGAAATTCGATACTCCCACAAATTTTTTCTTCTTCCATTCCCTCTTTACGAGTGATTATTGTTATATCTTCGCGAGTTTCTCTTTTTCTTTTATTTTCTTCATAAAAATCGCTTCAGACTCAGAGACAAAAATTGTGCGGTCATCGAACCATTAAAAATCTCTGACAAATTTCTTCGTTCTATGAAAAAAAAAAAAAGCTGAGTATAAAACGCAACGATATCCACTTGCAAACAGCCAAGTTCAATTCGGTGCAGTTTCTGTTTCAAAGTGAGTCAATCTGTTTGCACTTTTATGATTTTATACGAATGGAATAGGCAGGTACTGCCCATTATTAATTCAAGTACCGACATACGTGGGGCATAAAGATACACCGAACTCTATAATACATACATGTATAGTCCGTGACTGCTGTTGGCTACCTCGCCTCTAGCCACTGCTATTGCATCGACCACTTTACAATCGTTAAAGCTCATAACGAGCGATTTATACCGTTGGGATCTCAGCAGGTAATAGTTCGACAGTGAAAAAGAAAAAAAAAAGATACACAGAGACAAATTGCCAACTATCGGTTTCAAATAAACTGAACTGACATAATTTATCGTCATCGTAAAAAGTGTCAGAGAAGAGTAGCAAAAAATTTGGTGCAAAACATCGTTAACAATTTGTATGATAATTTGGATCACAAACATTTCTGTATTCAAGGCGCGACAGAATCGTTTTGGAAATCAAGCAGATCGCATGCTTAATTCGCGATTCGAGGGAAATTCGAATCCTGAAATAATTACTTTTTTCCAATTATTCTGTTCTATTCTTAAAACTTGGACCAATTCATGAGAATCCAATTTTAAGTCCGAAAAATTGATTCTATTCGATAATTCTCCAGTTTTTCTTCAATATCGACATAAGACTCTGGATTCTATTGAGGGTCCAAGAGGTTGTGATCCATAGCGACCCATATATCCGCAATCTACGACATCCTGTTTCTCCATTAAAAGTCCCGTTAGCAACGGTCCGATCGCTAACAAGTTTCATCAACGGGTTATGCCTCTAACAGTTGCACGAGAATTGTCGTGGCGTAACTTTACGTGAACCTTTAAACTGCGCGATAAGTCACAAAGGTCGCAAGATCAATCGCTCATTCATATCGCCTTATCCATAGTCGCCACTATCAAAAGTGATTAAAAAATCCCTGACTTTTTTCTGACTTTTCCTGACCAAGTTATGATTTTTTGAATAAAAGCAAATGATTTTTGAGAATACTTTGTTATTGGTAATTCCATAAAAGTTTTGCTACTATTTCCATTGATCAAGATTTCCGCGCGAGGAAGAAAAAAAATCACTGGGGATCTTTTATTCTGTCTTGTTTTCTTCTATCGCCATAAAATCCCTTGACTTTTCCCTGACTTTCCGGTTTTTCCTGACCAGTGGCCACCGTGTTATCCATGAAATAATTATCTTGACTCAATTTTAACTAAACAATCTATACACTCGTTATAATTCCAACATTATTGACTCCGCTTCTCTGAATAAGACGAACCCTAATTATTTATCTCTGTAGCAGAGGAACTGATCTACGAAATTATAACATCGATTCAACCGAATCAAACTGTCGAAAAAGTGAGAAATGAAAAGAATTGATAGATAGAATTCGCGAGGAGTAAAAATCGCGGGTGTATGAGAAAAAATACTGTAGAGTCCATTCACGTGGGGTCAGTCACATCGTACGATATAACCAAGTGGTAGAGTAGTAGCGAACGAAAAGTATTTCTTTAGAATAACGAACCGCTTTCGAGGACAGTTTGAAAGCTTAAGCCGAAGCTGAAAGGGTGACTGACCTCGGGAATTCAAAAACTCCAACCGTGTGCAGAAATTGATATTATAGTTATAGAATAAAGATTAATACTCGAATAGTCGACTCGCCTGCGCGTGTAGGAGTGACTCGTATAGAAATGACTGACTGGATCGCATAATCATCAAAATCATATATGCAAATAACTCATTTACTGCTTTGTGTCATTACCATCAAATCCCGATTCATATTAGTCGGTACATTAATCTAACCGTACACTTTTTTCCCCATCTATTCATATCGGGGACTAAAAAGTGTTTTAAACGACTCTGTAATCATTGTAATTGCGTTAAAACGATTGAAAATTGTAACCAAAAAAAAAAAATAAAATAAAAAAACGACAGAAAAATGTATTCACCATATTCGGTCGATTTATCTCGCTCATATATATGTAATATACTACACATAGCAACAGATTTCACGTAGAGATACGTATCCATGCGTATACCTATAGTCTGTGCAGTAAAGGACAGAATGGCGCGGGAGCAGTTGACAGGACATTTGTTACGGAAATGAAGGTTTTCGTTCTCTGCCATCTCGAGTGAAAAGTTGTCGGGTGGGGAAGAAACGAGTAGAGAGAAACTGATGCAGAGGAGGAGTAAAGAAAAGTAGAGCAAACGGGAAAGTCGACCGCTATAGGCGTTGGGTAGTACCACGTTTTCTGCCTTTAACTCACCGGCTACTACTTTACCTAAAGCTTTAGCTAAGCGGTTTTTTTTTTTCTGTTCCCTCACCTTTTTTTGTTTTGTTTGTTTCATCGAGTTAAAATACTTTGGACGAAAAATTGAATCATAGAAACATTAATGAACAGATATCGTATAAAATAATAATAATAATAATAATAATAATAATAATAATAATAATAATAATGAGACCAATTTGACAAATTTTGTATGTGCCGAAGTAGACCATGAGACAATGATCAAAAGTCACCTGCAGTGACCCAGATCTGAGAAATGAATAGATTTTCAGTCAAAAATCCCTGAAGGTACATCTTTTTTGTTATCACACCTCGTGTCTGCCCTGCATCTTTTGGATCTGTACTAGAACCTTGAACTCTGTGATTCGAGAACTAGAACTTGGAATTAACACACAATGATCCTGAGCTAAGAAATCGACGATAAGTAGATTGTCGATTCCAAGTTCTAGTTTCTGCATTAGCGAACTTAAGATTTAGATAAGACGAGGGGGGCTAAAAATAAGGCGACAATCGATTCCATGTCGCGGATCGTCAAACGTGGTATTTCTTCATTCGACAATAACATTTCGTGATCCGAATTCATGTCAAATGTGCGCTTAATAACCCGTCAGATTGTTGCTTGAAAAAAGTACCTTTTTAATGTGTAAATTTTTTTCAGTTGGTCAGTTGTGTCTTTTGATCCATGTCTCACGGACCATGAGACATCCAAAATTGAACAAATTTCACAGCACGTTAATTTGCATAAGTATATGACGCGGGTCCTTTACCGTGGGTATACATAAAAATAAAAATTCTCACGAATCTATTAATAGCGAATAGCTTGAAACGGTGTTGCGATATCGTTATTCATTGGTCACCCTCGAATCGATCGATCATCGTTTGACCAAAATTGATTGAGTGGTGGCTACTGACGGTCAATTTTTATCCTTTTCGTACGAAAAGTTCTAGCAAAATGTACAATCTTTGATTCATCGACTCGAATATCTCGTAAAATAAAGAATCGCTAATTATGTAACGAAATCGTTATTTAATGACCAAACAAATCAGTCGCGTGTACCAAGCACTGAACGCTCCTCTAGCTAGTAGGTACAGTGTAATAAAATAACAAGTAAAAAAATGTGCCACGCTAAGAAACCTGGTTGTCTACAGGTTCGAGTTAAAGCCGGTCTCTACAGCTCGACGGCAAGGCTACGTCGTTAATGATATTACGACATTACTGTTTCAATGTCAAACCTCTTACATTCCCTCGCTCGGTCGTTCGGCCCGTCTGGCAACGACGCGGTATACACATTTTCACATAAAAAAAAACCTCTCTCACCCCGCTGCATTTTTGCCGTTTCTAATTTTACAACCGTGTCATATAATCGAAACAGAATTTAACATCGCTGTTTTTTAACTGTGTATCGCAACGAATAAAATCGCACGTCAGGTTGTTCGGCAGAGTTCTCAGAGTCTTCTGCTACTTTGCGAGGTCTGGGCTAATAGGCACAGTCTCGTGTGCAAGCTTAAAATCTTTTCGCGGTGAGAGTAAAACGTTGTTATTAACGACTTCGTGACTAACAGATGCTCAATTCTGACTAGCATTCTGTAGGCAAGAGAAACCACCGGTTCGGCCATAATCGCATTAGCATACTCGTCCGCGCGTCGGTCTACCGAGTTCCAAGATTAAGAACGAGAAAGAGAGAGAGAGAGAGAGAGCGAGATATGGAATAAAGAAAATGCGCCAAAGTTCAAGGAGCGAAATAAAATCTTCGATTAGCTAATTTTTCTCATAAATCACAAAATTCAAAAGTTTTTGAATAATCAAGTTCACATTATTTCTATTAAGGCTCATATTGGATCGAATTCTTCACAATCTTTACAAGCGAAATTACAGAAGAAGCAGTTTTTCGAAATTAAACAATTGGGATTTTGCACATATTCATTTTTTTTTTTATTTTTAATTTCGTATATTAGTAGTTTGCAAAAATAATAATAATAATAATAATAATAATAATTAGGTCATATACTTTCTTTTCTTGATTGAAACGAAATTGAAGCAAATACAACAGATCGAAAATTACGTCACAAGTGACGTCACTCATGCTAATTAAGTAGATCTATAATGTAATATATAATTAATATTAATTGCCCGTAACTTTTGTGACTAATTATATTTCGAGCTAGTCTACATTATACGTATATGAAAATTGAACAAAAAATTTGATGCAAAATCCCAATTGATAAAAGGATAATTTTGATCAAAACGGAGAAGATGAAATAAAAATTTTCGAAAATTTGGAAGATGGACGATGTTGATCTCCCGGCAGCGTGTATAATTCTGATATGGGGGCACAGCTGTGTACGAAGTTGGTTGTCGAGTGGAACAAACGCGTTCGAATTTGAATAAGTCAATTTACATATCACTTGGTTTCTCGGTGAATCCCTCATCTCCAAAACTCTGGCTATGTAAGGAATGTATAGCCAGTTGTAGGATGAGAAGGAGGAGGAGGAGGAAAGGGAAGGATGTGTCTGGTAGCCTGGGATCTTGAGATTGAAACGTTAGAAATATCTACCTACCTACCTCACGACACCTGAGAAATATATACAAACATACGCTTCGTACAAATCTGCTGCGTCTTGTATCGCATTTGTGAATAGAAATTCTCTGTAGCGAAGGTGGGTATATTGAATTGTGAAATAAGACGAAAAAGGAAAAAAAAAGTCAAAATCAATACGATCTGGAGTGAAAAATAAGAGAAAAGAATCAACGCCCTTATATTAGGACGTTGAGGAATTTATTCGTCGTCACAGATATATATATATATGTGATTTCTGTAACGTGTTTTAACGATGACGTCAGAAAGTAAGTATAAATGCAGGAGGCTGCGTGTTATGAGAAACTCCTCAAGTGGGTCGCACGACGCTTTTTGTGCAACGTCACCATTAGAAAACGAAGATCACTCAAGTTCATCTCTGATAAGAGAAGATAAAAAAAAAATAACACCACCTCCCACTTAACTTTACTTTCACTTCTGTTTTCCTCGGATCTGGTTTTAATGAGAATGAAACAAATAAAATTGGCTCACTACTGCGTCGCGGCAATTTCCACAACGTTTGTTGGCCTGCAGACAGGAAGAAAAACCGTGTTCCAAAAAATTCATCGAGTATTGTGTTAATTTCATCTTAATTTCAACATGAGGAATGCCCACTAATTTCCTGATTTTTCCTGATCCCTATCATCATTTTAATGAAAAAATAATTTAGTCAAATTCTGTTCTTCTCTGTTGATATTCTCATGTCAATTCAAAGAGAATCGAATTTGTTGCCTCAATTATTAATGATAATTAAAAATTTCATATATAATTGGAAGAGAAAATTGATATCATATTCATATTCATATTTGCTTCCTCATTATTCCGTCATCATAATGATAAAGATTTCGTCAATTTGAGACAACAAATTTCTATTCTGTGCTCCAATCAACAAGACAAGTGTTGATCGAATATCAAATCGACACAAAAATTTCAGTGAATTTGCAGGAATTCGATTTCCCTACCGTGGCGAGTTATTAGAGACTTATATCCGAGGGGGGTATCCACTTCAAAATGTGGTGTCCCAACAATTTCACATTTCACAACCATTTCATAGGCATTTCATGGATATTTCATGGCGTTCCATATGTATTTCATGAGATAACTGTCCAAACTATTTCACGAGTGGATACCCCCTCGCTTATATCACTTTCTCTCCTTTCTCCGTTTGGCCCACCGCCTAAATCTGTGCCACAATTTCTGTGTCGATTTGTTCTTCAGACTCTAAAAAAAACTTTGCAGAGTGCACAAAATGTCGATAAACTGCGAAAAATCAATATACATATGTGATTCGTTCGGATATTCGATAGAAGAACGTTTGAAAAACGATTGAGATTAGACCTGAAAAGAAAAACCAGTGGATCGAATCACACGGTACACTCGGACCCTGCGTAATGTATCATTTATTTATTTATTCATTTATTCGACTGAAATTCCTCGCTTCTATTCCGCTCTTTGTGAGTATCAGTTACCCTATGCATATATGATTACCATACCCACAAATAAGAATCTATCGCCGACGTACAGGTGTTCATAATTTTACAAGTATCACTCGGGACCGTTGATTCGAAACTTTTACGCGATTTACACATTCAAAAGCCTTCGGGAGCCCCTCATGAATGACGACCCAAGAATTTTACGACTTTTTGACCATCCACCCCTTTTTTCTTTCAAAATTCAATCATCGATTCAAAAACACTTGAAGTATAGATGAAACTTTTATTTGTACGTAGAAATTTCTTGGATGTCAGGTTAATGAAAACAAATCTATTACGTTGACGTTTCGGACCACAGAACAATTTTCATTGTAACATCTATTCAACAATTTATAAAAATTAAATAAACGAAGGACTATAAAATTTTGTCTAAAAATATCGTTATAATTTCAATTAATTATTGTTCATTGAACTTATAACATATAGTCCTTCTTTTACTTAATTTTGATAAAAAAAACTATACTTTCGTAGAAGGACTATAATAAGTTCTACGTTTTTTTTTTTTTTTACTTTCCAACTGTTGAAGTAGACGCATGCAATCATTTTTGCACTGACCACCTCAAGTAGTGTTTTTCGAAACTAAAGATGGAATTTTCGCGTCTCGCTGGGTACTGTTTTTTAGTATACTGTCACTTACAACTGGTATTACAAATATGTAAAATGATTCTGATGATGAAACACGACAAATTCACTAGGTCAGTGAAGATGCGCGTTGATTTTTTTAATTTTGACGAACTACGAGTAGGTGTGGTTATATTTAGAACTGTACCGTTTCCTCGCAACCACCCACACAAATCGCCCACGTATATTATACGCTGCGTCTTAACCCTCCACGTATTCCACCGTACAAACTTGATCTTTCAACGCAAATTACTAACTCTCGCGAATAATGTCAATATACATTATACCGAATAATCGCAATCCGCTTCCCCTATCCCCCTGAATCTCTCGAATTATATCACGTGCCCGAAGAGACGATCTTACCTCTCACGAAACGGAAAGGAAGAGGAATAAAAAAAATGAATTCGAGTCCGAATTTTTATGAAAATGTTATTTCGGGTTAACCTATAATTCATACGTTTCGATTTTTCTGGGTGCGTTATTTCGTTTCCGGAATGAAAGACGCGAGGAAAAAAAAACCCCATTTTGTGTCTTTCAGTGTCACGCATATGTCAAAACACATCAGAGTGATTTTTCTTCAGTTTGGTACATACATACGTACAAGTATTCAACGATCGATGAACGTAGTATAATAAGAGCAGTAAATCAATTTCATACGACTTATTTTTCATTTTACGTTGGTATTCTGACATTTTTGTGGACAGTAGTCCCTTCCGCAATTCCTGTACATCCGAAAAAGGGCTACCGCCGCGGCATACCATAGCGAACAAGCGATCAATATAAATGAAAAAGCTATTTCGACATTCTGCATGTTTTGGCATGGTTACGGAAAAAAGAGAGGAAAATAAAATAACGAGGAGAATAAAGAGAGAGAATGAAACTGTTAATGGGGCCACCGACAGGCAACTAAATACCGTAGCATGTTGATTATTAGCCACTCAAAGCACAAATTATTTGATAAAAAAAAAGAAAAGAATTCAAATCAAATGAAATGAAACTAGCAAAAGAAAAAAGTGTGAATTCCTCAAGGTTCTCAACCCCTGGACCTAAAACCGCCCCGTCCCTATTGCAAAAAAAAATAAAAAAAAAAAAACTAAAATTTCAAGTATTTTACGTCAACCCGAAAACTCTCAGCCACTCTCACTCCTACTCTCACCCTGGTTCATCCAGTTAAGCCAGATTTATGTTTTTCAAAGGGGGATAGATTGCCCTCGAGGCCAAGCCAATCCGAATAGCGAAACACTCGTTTACTCGCACCTGTGACAGGTAGATAGATATCCGATCCGATTGAAATTCAGTCGCAAGGTAGGTACACAGAGAATCCACAACTACGATAAAGGGGTAAGATTGGTTCCAATAAAGGTTCGTTACACCTTATCATCAATCAACTTTTCTACAATCCTTTCTCTATATTGCCGATTGATTAATCACCAGAGTTCACGATTTTTTTTCTTTTTTTTTTTGTAAAACAAATTCGATTATCGCAAACCCTCACACTGTGCAAAGTTTTACGTATAGTTGTGCATCGCGCGTTACACAGGTGGGAATATAATACAGGGTTGTTTTGTGATAGTCGGTATTATTGTACACTTGTTGGTGCGTGTGGAGTTTACGTGTAAACAAAGAAGAGGGAGAGAGAGGTAGAGAAACCCCCTGATTCCGTGTTGCCAACGGTGTGGCTCCCGTGCGGCCCTCCCGATCAATGCAGCACCCCCTGTGCCACCCTCGTCGCCCTTGCCGCCCAACGAACCAGGCTACCGACCAACCCTAGAGTTCAACTTCCGGAACATACTGACGTCGCGAGGTCAGGAATTCCCCCTCGAGCCAACCCGGTATGTACACACACACATACCTTGACTTGAACGCGCGGCTCCTACAACTTCGTTTAACAAGTTAACTTGGATCAAAAGTTACGACGTGCGATGCGATCATCGATTTCAATTTGACTTCGATAATATCATAAAAAAAATTTAAAAAAGTTGTCTTCAAATATTATTGTCTCAGGATTTTCAATTTTGTATAAAATGAATCTCCTGGCTACCGGTGGGAATAGAATATAATAATTTTTGGGTTTCTATGTACAAGATTGTATTTCATACTTCCATTTCTTCCGGAATGAAGAATTTGGAGAATGAATTTTTCTTCAACACCACGACGCAAACGGGTCTTTCTAAAGACGGTATGGTATACGGTGTACTGTACGGTATCTGGTTTTATACAACAGCCGTGAAAAGTAACAAAGAGAAAAGGGGGAGGAGGAGGAAAGAGCGCCTGAGAAAGGCGTTATATTCCTGCAAAATGATCGTAAATCTGCTAGAAGTAGATTGCCTCGAATTCCTAGAATAAATCCCTCATCTATCTTCGCCTCTTTTTCATTATTATGAAGAATTGAGAGAAAACGGACAAACAACCGTATCTCGAAATACAATATTACAGATTACACTTCGGTAGAGTGTGCAAAACGTGAACTGAGCAGCACAAGATACAACGAATTCATCAATTATCACAACTGGAAAATACCGTACGGATGAAAACAATTCGAAAAACTCATCTCCATCATCTGCGGTATACCTGCTTGGATTAATAAATTATTCAACTCGAATCTGAGCTATCGTTTGTTGATTCAAAACGATTCATGAATTTTCCTCATCTCTAAAAATGCAGCAACAAAGACATAATAATAAGAAGAAGGATCAGCGTTAATCCCTGCTTCACATTCTCTTAATATTTGCACATGACCTGAGATCTTCGGTGAGGGTTTATTCAATTTTTACCTTTTCCATTTTCATTTTCTGCCTCAGCAACTCTCGTTTGAAGTTATACGTTCCGGAGAAAGAAAAATAACCCCGCACCTCGAACATAGCGTAGAAGCCGTAGGAGGCGAAGGTTGATACTACGCGTACAGTGAACCAGTACGTCGGAAAAACACCTCCAGCCACTGTAACGAGAGCTTTTTGGTAAATACTCGAAAAGCACCCGGAGAGGAAAGGAGAGACAGGGAGACTAGTAACAACGTGTAATTGTATATCGTCAACCATTGCATTAAAGAGAACGACTCGCTTTAGCGAAATATGTACGGTGGTTAAACTGGCGAATCGATACTTTAACTCGCTGCACAGTAAAAGCTTGTCGTTATTAAAGCTTGGAATAACATGACGAAGAAAAAAGAAGCAACAATTCTCATTTACACAATGAAAACTTGCCAATTGACACAATTAATTCAAAGCGTCAGTCTGTTTTCCTCCTCCTCTCGGGCACTTTGCAAACTCTGACCCTGAATTCGTCGAAAGGAATTGAATTCCATTCGGCTGTTGGAATCCTGCTGTTGTTTCGATTCTTCAACAACGCGATTCATTTTCAGCTCCGATTTCGATGAAATACATATATAACAAACGGTGATCAAATCATAATCTATCAATAAAATAGTACCTAGATTGTGTGGCGAGTGCTAAAAACTTCAGACAGTTCCGAGAAGTAAACGAATAATATCTGAGAGTTGAAAAAAATGTTCGACCCACCAACCGGATGTTGGGAAATAATGTAACTTGATATTAGCGACTGAGTTTCGAGGAGAAAATCCCTAGTGCGGAAAGTAGATCATTTACGAAGTGCGCATGCGCCAACTCTGCTTTCCTCCATTGTTGCCGACAAGTTTAATTGTATTCGTAAATTTTTTTATTCTATTCTCGAATCGTCCCAGTTTGAGGAAATTGCGAAGAGGGCCCGAAGATTGCCTTTGAAAACTCCGTTAAGCGAGAAGTGAATCAGCTGAGGTAACTGTAAGACGTTCCGATGAATTCTCAAGAGGATACTCTCGAACACCTAACGGTTCCATGTCCGTTCACTCAGAAAGGCCCGGGCATGGGCATGGGCACGGGCACGAGCAGTCGGAGGAGGTGGTGGTTGGGTATCTGTCTTCGGCGAACGAACATTCGAGACAACTTGGTTGCGCGGTACGCCGATGGCGTGGTTCAAGGCTCGTAATTACTTGTTCCGTAAGTGGGTCGCTTTCACCTGGTTCCTTGCTCATTGGGATCACCGTGAGTTTCGCAACTCTTACGCTGAGCGCGAATCTCCAGCTTTTTTTTATCATCATTTTTATTTCTACATATTTTTCTCCCTCAAACTATTTTTTATTTTATTTTTTTACCTTTCCCTGTCTCTCTGATTCTTCTTTCGCAAACTGATAGAAGAAAATCGTAAGTTTTGTCCGTGATAAGAGAAGTAAAAAAAATAATAAGTATTAATAAATTCTTATTGTACAAAATTCTTATATATAAAAACTGTATGAATGAGGAAATATTATCGTCTCTTATTTCTTAGGGCGAATATAATTCGATAATAAATTTTTTACAGGGGGATAAAATCATTGACCGGAAAGTATAGGGAAAAGTAGCGAAAAATAATTTCAACGTTCGATAAATTATTTTTCACAAAACCCTAATTCGTTATAAATTAATAAGATCAAAAACAGAAAAAAAAACAGGCATCTGATAATAGGATTATTAATGAAAAATCGATTATATGTATAATGTAATCTCGTTAAAGAATCAATTTTGATTTACATACGGATGATTGAACGATGCAGTTGTAATCCTCAAATTGAGCTACTACCTCAACATTCTATTTTTTGTTATTTTTATTTTTTTTTTTAACGAACGAGGAACGACGATGATTGAAAAAAAACTGAATAAATGGATTGATAAAAATAATCAATTTTAATCCGAGTAAGTTTTTTTGCTTATAATTCGAGAGACACACACGTGTCGGGTTGGAGAAAATTATTCTTTGGTTTACGTAACCCAATTCAGTATGAATGAATAGGGTAAATTTTACAGTTTGTTATACGCTAGTTGCTTTTGTCTTAATTGAATTTATAATCAACTCGTAAGAACTTGTCTTTCAACGTGGATAATTTACGTGTAGAATTCAAACAATACCATAGAGGAAATGAATTGTAGCCCCGTTTCACGGTTTTGTGAACCGATTATTCACAATCGGTTAGATTACGATTTTTCGAATTTGTTTTAAAATAAAAAATTCCCGATCTAGCCGAATATATTTTATTCGCTAAAAAGTTGGCAAGATTTTTCTTACAAAACTATCGATATCGATTGGTGGGTAACAAAAATATACTCGACACGATTCCATTAGCGACGAGCGGGCGCCTCGGAGACGGTGCCCACAGCATCCTTCACTCGTTCTAGCTGCTAACATCTTAAGGTCTTTTCTTCGTGCTTACATCACCGGAGTTTTCTACCCTTATATGAGACACTCGCGATTTCTCGAACACCGCAAACAACCCCCTTCGGTAAAACATTGACTCGATAAATCATGCGGGATACAAACAGGATCGGAGAAAGAAGAGGAAATGGAGGTTTGGAAAAATTGTATAATGATCGACGGAGAATAACATTCGATTACATTAACAAGGTTATTTTCTAATATTCATCAAGATTCGTATACAGCTGGTTCGGAATTTACTGAAATTAATTAGTTGGTCGATTATTATTTTCAAACAACGTCGCGATCAACTATGATTTCACGTAATTATCGCTACAAGGGGTTTGAAGAAATTTCTTGAACGAGTTGAGAAACTTCAATCGAGAATAATACTTCAATCACAATGAAGCAAAAGCAAACTTTCAACGATTCTAACCCCTCTCAGCTTTCAGCGTACCTACCTACGTAGCCATTTTTTCAATTATCTTTTCACAATTTTCAATTCAATAAATATTCAAGAATTTCATCAAAGATGCATTTTATATTACATTTTTCATAGAAGAGAAAGAAAACCCACATTTAATCGCAAAAGGTTGGAAAATGTAATTTTTTTTCCCCAAGAATCGTCCACACATTTTCGACTATTTCGTTGAGTAGTTCAAAGATCAGAATGCTTCGTTCCTCCAAAAACTCATCACAGCGATTTATCGCACAGACACAAGAAAAAGAAAAAGTTGTCTCAATTTTATTACCGTTGTCACATAAATTTTCTCCCATCGACTTTAGTTTTTTTGATTTATCATATCTATCACATACATGATGTCATGGTGGTGAAGTTCCGAACGTTCAACTGAACGAAAGTCGGTCGGCGAATTTCCGAGCCTTGATACGGCCCTGGATATGTGCCTAATGGGGCCCCGAGTACATAACTCGGATCTTAAAGTTACTACCTGGATGATTTTTTTTTTATCAATTCATACGGATCGATCAGTTCTCGATTTGAGAAACCCAAGCCGCGTCTTCATCCCCACCGGACAACATCCCCCGACTTATCCCTAGTAACTAACTCGGAGACGATTATTAGTGCCCCTCCAATTCTTTTTCGAAAATTCATTATAAATCGAAAAACGATTTTAGAAATCGAAACCACGTCTTTATCCCCATCGGAAAACATCCCCCGACTCACCCCTGGTAACTAACTCGGACACTATACTTAGTGCCCCTCCAATTCTTTTTCGAAAATTCATTATAAATCGAAACACGATTTTAGAAATCGAAACCACGTCTTTATCCCCATCGGAAAACATCCCCCGACATACCCCTACTAACTAACTCGGAGACGATTATTAGTGCCCCTCCAATTCTTTTTCGAAAATTCATTATAATTCGAAAAACGATTTTAGAAATCGAAACCACGTCTTTATCCCCATCGGAAAACATCCCCCGACTCACCCCTACTAACTAACTCGGACACGATTATTAGTGCCCCTCCAATTCTTTTTCGAAAATTCATTATAAATCTGAAAACGATTTTAAGAATCGAAACCACGTCTTTATCCCCATCGGAAAACATCCCCCGACTCACCCCTGGTAACTAACTCGGACACTATACTTAGTGCCCCTCCAATTCTTTTTCGAAAATTCATTATAAATCGAAAACGATTTTAGAAATCGAAACCACGTCTTTATCCCCATCGGAAAACATCCCCCGACTCACCCCTGGTAACTAACTCGGACACGATTATTAGTGCCCCTCCAATTCTTTTTCGAAAATTCATTATAAATCTGAAAACGATTTTAAGAATCGAAACCACGTCTTTATCCCCATCGGAAAACATCCCCCGACTCACCCCTGGTAACTAACTCGGACACTATACTTAGTGCCCCTCCAATTCTTTTTCGAAAATTCATTATAAATCGAAAAACGATTTTAGAAATCGAAACCACGTCTTTATCCCCATCGGAAAACATCCCCCGACATACCCCTACTAACTAACTCGGAGACGATTATTAGTGCCCCTCCAATTCTTTTTCGAAAATTCATTATAATTCGAAAAACGATTTTAGAAATCGAAACCACGTCTTTATCCCCATCGGAAAACATCCCCCGACTCACCCCTACTAACTAACTCGGACACTATACTTAGTGCCCCTCCAATTCTTTTTCGAAAATTCATTATAAATCGAAACACGATTTTAGAAATCGAAACCACGTCTTTATCCCCATCGGAAAACATCCCCCGACATACCCCTACTAACTAACTCGGAGACGATTATTAGTGCCCCTCCAATTCTTTTTCGAAAATTCATTATAAATCGAAAAACGATTTTAGAAATCGAAACCACGTCTTTATCCCCATCGGAAAACATCCCCCGACTCACCCCTGGTAACTAACTCGGACACGATTATTAGTGCCCCTCCAATTCTTTTTCGAAAATTCATTATAAATCGAAAAACGATTTTAGAAATCGAAACCACGTCTTTATCCCCATCGGAAAACATCCCCCGACTCACCCCTGGTAACTAACTCGGACACTATACTTAGTGCCCCTCCAATTCTTTTTCGAAAATTCATTATAAATCGAAACACGATTTTAGAAATCGAAACCACGTCTTTATCCCCATCGGAAAACATCCCCCGACATACCCCTACTAACTAACTCGGAGACGATTATTAGTGCCCCTCCAATTCTTTTTCGAAAATTCATTATAATTCGAAAAACGATTTTAGAAATCGAAACCACGTCTTTATCCCCATCGGAAAACATCCCCCGACTCACCCCTGGTAACTAACTCGGACACGATTATTAGTGCCCCTCCAATTCTTTTTCTAAAATTCATTATAAATCTGAAAACGATTTTAACAATCGAAACCACGTCTTTATCCCCATCGGAAAACATCCCCCGACTCACCCCTGGTAACTAACTCGGACACTATACTTAGTGCCCCTCCAATCCTTTTTCTAAAATTCATGTTAAATCTAAAAACGATTTTAGGAATCGAAACCGCGTCTTCATCAAAACATTTTTCTGAATTTTTTTCAGATTTTTCGGACAAACCCTTTCTGAGTTACGATTTTTTTCGATCGAAAAGAAGGACCATTTTTTGAAATTTGAAAAAATTCACAAAACCGTATGATTAACGTAGAACATCGTCCCGCTCGCGAGAATGTGGGCCGAATTTTTCTTATATTTTTTTTACCCGATCAAAACTTTTTTTTCGTCAGGAATACACTGAAACCACGACTTTTATCCACCCATAGGTGTATCATTGCGAAATGAGAGAATTGTGAAACGAATTGAATTCAAGTGTTCGGATACAAGGAATAATAATTCGTTCAAATATTCCATGTGACAAGAATAAAATGTGAAAAAAATTATTTGATTCAAAGTGAACATCGCAGAAACGAGTAGTCACTCACTTGAACAACCCATTTTCTGAATGTCTTATTTTTGGCTTAGTGAATATTTGACCCAATTAATATTTCTTGTAACCTGTTGAATAAATATGTTTTTCAATCTTTTCAGTTCAAAGGTAGTATTGATACAAGTAGGTATGGGAAGATATAAAAGTGGTTTCAGTGTATCCTCAACAAAAAAAAGTTTTGATCGGGTGAGAAAAAATGGAAGGATAATTCAGCCCTCATTCTCCAGTGAGCAGGAGACTGTTTTACGCTAGTCGATTAACTTTTGTGAATTTATTCCGTTTTATCAAAATTGTCTTTTTTTTCGGTTGAAAAATCTGAAAAAATTCAGAAAATGTTTCAGAGCAAGGACAACAACAGTAAAACATCATGAAGCAAATAAAAAGTACTGCGGTCTGGGGGCTAGGTGAATTGACGTGGACAGCCCCATATACACATATGGTCGTTTTTGCTAACTTTTCAAAAAACAGGCAATAATGAAATATTATGTAATGAAATATTATTGCCCGCTTCTGTCAAGCCGGTCAGAAAATGGTTACTTTAGGCCCGCTCAATAGGTCTAAAAAACGCAGAAATCGTGCATGTGTTATCAAAAGAAATATATTCACTCATTCATTCGGAATCTGCTGACATGTTCTACTAGATTGTGACCCAAAAAACCGTTCCTCCATAAATGACGAGTGCGTTTCATTATGAAAATAAAAAAAGATCAAACACTCCCGGTTCATGCTGGTGCGTGAACCCCTTAACCCTATCAGGTTTCGCTTTTCACGGCACCTTGTCAGGTTATCGTGGGTCCCTGAAGATCCAAAGGATGATAGAACCCGTGATTTGCAATACAAAAATCTGACGAAATTCATGAACACTCTTGAATACTCCTACTTTAAGCGCACACCATTAGGATTGTAAAAAAATTCGAACAAATATTTTATTTTTCATCACAAACACATGCTTGGATGCTGAGAAATGAGAAAAACGCAAAAAGGCTCGGGTCACCAGCGACCCACGATAACCTGATCGGGTTAACTTCTTCCGTAAACTAAAAATATGGTGGTCAGTAAACAAACAGCCGGAAAATGAATATTGTTCGAATAAA
The DNA here is from genome assembly GCA_018257835.1 of Euura lappo. NCBI lineage: Eukaryota > Metazoa > Arthropoda > Insecta > Hymenoptera > Tenthredinidae > Euura > Euura lappo. The sequence continues at coordinate 268 of JAEUYN010002054.1, read as the reverse complement.
AACTTGACAAAACTTCAAACTAAAATATTGAATTCGTCATTCACAAGTTGGCATATCTGTTCACGAATTCGTCATCAGAACAAAATACAAAAATAAGAATGCAGGTATCAAATTCATTAGAATTAGTATATCCGTTCTTGAGTTTCATGAGGTACTGGAGGGGCAATAATTGGAGGGGCACTAAGTATAGTGTCCGAGTTAGTTACCAGGGGTGAGTCGGGGGATGTTTTCCGATGGGGATAAAGACGTGGTTTCGATTTCTAAAATC
>JAEUYN010002052.1:0-43086 GCA_018257835.1 Euura lappo | reverse complement strand
ACTGAATTACCGTCTTTGAGGAATAATTATCGATATTAGATCCATTTCATATTGTCAAATTAGTTCAATACAATCCCAACGTGTTAATTATTTCGAGAATTACAAATTGAGAATTGAAATAATTGAAGCTCACGAATTATCTTGAATCATTTTGAATTCACAGGAAATTGAAAATCTGATTAAACGGCAAATCAAATTGAATTGAACTAATTAATTTGAATCAACGGGAAATACGATAAATTAATAAAAATTGTCGAATACTGACTTGAATTAGTGTGAAGAGAAAATCAATCGTCGAATTACCAAAATTGAGTTTGATCAAATTATTTCATTTGAATCACTGCAACTCGTTAAATTATTGTGTCACTTACCTAAATTTTGAATTATCTATTTCCTCCCTTCGTATCGGACTGAAGCATCTATTGATTATTCAGATAAGAAAGTAATCGCTCCTACACATATATTACACATCGCTCGTTCCCTGTCAGTCGGTGTTCATTAGTTCATAGCTGTCGAATAGAGGAGTTTTAATGTGTAGGTTTTTTTTATCATTTGTTTAAGGAATAAGTTTGAATTCCAGTATCAATGAGCCAGTTGATCGACTTTTATTCACTATATTTTATATGTAAAAAAAAATCCGTATAGTTCACCGTATATTTTCCCTTATATATAGCTGTAAAAATTCAAACCTGGAACGATATACATATATGTACCGACTCGATGTCTACGCGACGAGTTCTCGTTTCAATTAGCTACTACCCAAATCAGAACAGCACCAATTCAATTGATTGATTAATTGGTCGGTTAATTGGCTGGTCGATTGACGCATCGATCGATAGTGCATCTCTGCCTGACTTATCGCCGTTCAATATACGTAGTTTATTATTCGCCCGGACAGCACGTAACCAAAAGTTGTCGAATGTCCCAAATTTTGACGTCCAAACGTCGTCTCAACTCTCAAAGACGTCGTTTAGGGTCCAGAAAATGTTAATAAACGACAAATCTCCTAATTTTGTACGTCCAAAGACTCTCGCGTCAAATTTCCCACTTTCTGACGTTCAAATGTTGTCTTTTAAGGCCGAATGTGGTCTTTTGAGGCCAAATGTTGTCTTTTGATGTCCAAATGTTGTCTATTGACGTCCAAATGTTGTCTACTGACGTCCAAATGTTGTCTTTTGACCTCTAAATGTTGTCTATTGAAGTCCAAATGTTGTCTTTCGATGTCCAAATGTTGTCTATTGACGTCCAAATGTTGTCTTTTGACCTCCAAATGTTGTCTTCCGACTCTTAAAGACATTTTAGGCCCCAAGAGACGTCTTTCAGAATAGAGAAAACATCAGACATAAAAAATTGGATCATTTTGGGTCCGTACAACGACTTTTAGACAACTTTTGGTCATGTGCTGTCCGGGTGGTATATCGTAGGTAGATACGATGTTTACATTACATACGATAAATGATGGACGATATTTTACATGAACGAAACGTCGTCCGCTCGTCATCGCTGTTCAATGTATCCCACATTAAATTGCAATTAAAACATCCTTTCGCCCATACATTTTCTTCAATGTGGACGAGCGCATGGCGCTAGGACGTTCTAACACAATTTTTCACACTTTCTTCTCCCCCCTCCCCCGGAATATAATGCTACCAAATTGCATCTTAATCATACTATTATTTATTCCTCTCTCTATATTTTGACACATTTATTTTTGGTACACACTCTATTATACAGCGTTAACGATAAGTTGATCCATCCCGGCCTGCTCACATTCCATCGCACTAAATAATCTGGGGGGGCAAGATGGGTCAAGTACCGCGATCATCTTGAATGATGGCTCGGCCCACTCGGCTCAAGTTAACGTGAACGCTGATCAATTAGGTGTTCGTAGATTACTGTCTAATCATTTATTCATCGTTCTGCAGACACACACTTGTCACTCAACTGACGTTTGTACCGAAGTAAAATTAATTACCTGACCACACTTAAACCTTGCTATCGGTTTGATATTTTCGTAGAAAGAAGATAAGTGCGTTTAGTTTTTTAGTTTTTTCTTTTGCATCAAAGTCTGAATTAGCAATTTATTTTTTCTACGCACCGCCTACCTCACACGTTGTTCTTTGCACACTGCAGGATCTTTTCAACCGCCTTTTAATTATCCTAAATTGAATCATAAATACATGTCACACAATTTTTGATTGAATTATTGTATGACGAAATACCTGCGTGCGTCCAAAGAATAAAGTCACTGGCGATGACGTAAGAAACCAAATATAATGTTAGAAGAAAAATTAAATTACATATTAGTCTGTATGATGTTTATTACATAATTGGAGGAATCATTGATTGGTAATTGATTATTAGAGTTTGATATCTCTGTGTCTTGTCTATATGTAATATCGTGGTAACGATCGCATTAAATTGTTGTCACATCCGTACTAAACTTTTTTTCTATCCTCAGGTTGCACGGCCAATGAATTCACCTGCAGAAACAGAGAATGTATAAGACGAGAGCTAAGATGCGACAGGAGAAGCGACTGCAGCGACGGCTCAGACGAAGAAAATTGCGGTAATTAGTTTCTTTTTCTCTCACGGCATCTGATACACCAAAAATTTCATATTCCGTGCCTGTATAGCGTGCGGAAAGCACTTGACCATCGTTTTTCTCCCAACAACTGGGATAGAAATTTTATCGAGACTGTTTCTATGTTCCAGGGTCTCCGGTTCATCCTCCAGGTAAGTGGAAGTGATCTTCCGACAAAAATTGTTTACTTTTGAAGAACGTATACCGTGTTTTATTGCTACCGGAATTAGTCCGCGATCGCGTCAGGTAGGATAATTGAAAATAAATAGCAAAGAGAACGAAAAACAAATCCAAAGATTCTGAGAGGCCTTGTTCCTCGAACGAATGGCGGTGCGAGAATGGGCCCTGCATCCCCATGGAACAGAGGTGCAACCGTGTTATCAACTGTCCGAGGGATGATTCCGACGAACTAGACTGCAACTACAGGGTCACGGCCTGTCCACCCTGGGAATGGAGGTGTGAAAATGGTCCGTGCATCCCGTTGGAACAGAGATGTAACGGCAGGCGCGATTGTCCGTTGGACAATTCGGACGAGTTAGACTGTCGAATTAAAACGAATAAGCGTGAGTCTAGTACAGGAGTTCGCAATTAGGATGCGGTTTGCTTAAGTTTTCTAAAACAATACCGCCGATGAGACTGCAAAGCTTGAAGGTATTAACGAGCCCGAATCTTGGCTTGAAACATGATCCTGGAATTCGAATGAAAAGGACAGTCCTGCCCGCTGATCGTTCCGCTCACTTTTCAGAATACTAAAATGTTTAATACGAACTCATGAACATCGCTAATTCTTCAGAGGTGTGCCGAATTTATTACAGCGTGAATTACTAACGAGTATGTACACCCTGCGCTACTCAAGTATCGGTCTTTTTCTGAATACTGTTTCGTGTTCCTAAAAACATGTTTCATACTCCAAGGCGGGAAAACTAGATTTGAACCTCGACGAATTTCCGTGCGCAGCCCAAAGTGAGGTATGAAAAATCTGCCACGATTGAGTGTTCGGGACAGTAAACTGAGCGAGCACAACAAATTTCAGCCCAAAATATTAAAAATTGTAGAAGTTATCGAACCTCGAAATTTTGATATGGAAGACAAAATCAATAAATCCTACAACTTTCAGTATTCATCAATGAAATTTGGTGTGCAGTGTACAAAAACGCATTCAGAAAAAAATCGACAACTATTTGTGACCGATACTTCTTGTAGCTGCGTTGATCGGTGAGTCCAACGCGACCACTTAGAGAGATGGAGCCACTTGAACAGCTGCCAGTGGCCAATCGTGTGGCTCCCGGCCAACTTTTGGACACGTTCGGAGTTCGGTGTACTCATTCTTCAGGCACTAAACAGCCATCGACTAAATCTATTAATATATTCTCAATAACAACTGATTACTCGATAAATACTGGAGAGTAATTTGTGCTGTGAATCTAATTGCTGTATGAATATAATACGATAATTTTCTGGGAAACGCAATTTTGAATCTAATTCAGTGACTTTATCGATCGTAATAATTACTTAACGGCATTTTTATTACTCTACTTTCGACTGCGTTGTATGATACCGTTATACGGTTACTGGGTTACTTTGTTTTTAACGAGGGTATGAAACTGTTACAGCTGGCCAATCACTGGACCTGAAGACGTACCCAACAGAACAAAGGATCAAAGAAAGTGAGTAGATACATTTGTTTTATTGATAAAGTTATAAATGTCTATAAAACTGAGAAAATTGCTCGTTGTACACCTGTGTATACCTTCCGTTAATTAGTAATGGGAGAGTATGAAGTATTTTCAAACGGCTGTAATGCTTGCGCCGAGGAAAGTTTGTTAGAAAAACTTATACAATTCTCTAACAACGATCGTGTATAATTATTTTTTTTTCTTCTTCTTCTTTTTCTGCAGAACAGTTTGTTGATCGTTGGATGTTCAGAATGAATTTTCTTACACCAAAATGTTCACTCTTAGAATGTATAGAAGATAATCAGAGAAATACTAAAACATATATATTGCATTACCTGACCATAAATGAATGTTCAAATTGTCAGATGTATATTAATACAAATTTATTGTTGTTTGTTCTCTTGCTCTGGCCAGAAGCGGCGAGTGACGGTAAGCCTTCATCAAAGAGCAGCCTGTAATCATGCTAATATGGGTTTAATTACGATTAGATTATTTTCATGATCACACTCATGGAAGAATTTTTAATAATTCATTCGCAACGTAAATTATCATTATCAAACACGGTCTTTTATTTTAATACCAATTAAAATTCGAATTCCTGAACGTCACACATCATGTACATGGGATTATTGATAATCTCTGAGGATGAAAGGCAAAAGATGCATGAATCTAGTTTTCAAAAGAAATCCAAGCCTGGAACGAAATGAAAATTCGAAACAAGCGCTAATTATGCCCTTCAACAACAGAATTATATCACCTGAAATTCACTGAATTAAACAACACACATTACTCACACACACACACACACACACGTAACACCCATTCACACAAAGAAAAAAAGTAACTCTGGTTAATGAGCAAATAATCGTGTTCAGTGGTACAGGAAATAACAATTTTTGGCGAAATAATAATTATATACAGTGGTCACAAGTGGTGACCAGAAGGAGCTGAATCAATGATAAATCATCCGCTCGATTGACATTATTTTATTGACAAATAACAATTCGTATGATATATCTACGAGTCTGTCATGAAACACCATGTAATTATTCACCATGGGTATATATATAAAACGATTTACAGAATATTAACGCAGTTTATACTAATTATAAAAAAAACGTCATTGGGATAATTGGAAGATTGCCAAAAACGGGACATGTCATCGACGATAATAATAATTTGCATGATCTGTATTACAGTATTGTACATTTCTAATATTACTATATAAGTAACATAACTGAATCCGCGCTAAATGTCAATTTCAATTTTGACTTCCGATCGCCCTCCGCGTAATCTAGTACAAAATCTGCACAGAATTATTTCGTGACTCGGAGTTGCAAATTGAATCACATTAAAAACGGTTCATAATCATTTTCAGATCAGTAGAAATTTCAGAATATACTTGAATTCTTTCGTTGGAAAAAAGATATTCGCGAGTGGCTCGAACGTTCCTAAACGACGTCTACACTCGTACAGATTGCATATCTACTCTGTTGTACAAGATGCGGCATGCCTGCACGCGATATTATGGATTCTCGCAAATTTCATGCGACACACGGTACTCTGGAATTTGTGTGTAATCGATTTCTCATTTTATTGCGCACCGGTGCGTTCTACCGAATCCCTTTTATCGCCGGACAACAATAACAGCGATATGATAAATGTCGAGTTGTCGTTCTAACAATTGATCCTGACGCTAGGTCGAGAGGTCGTGATCCAGTGCAGAGACGAGAGCTTCACTCGTGCCAGAGTTCACTGGGTCCGTGAAGACGGAGCGCCTCTACCACGTGGAAGTGTCGACAACAATGGAAGACTGGAGATGCCCAATGTCCAGGTCAGAGACAGCGGCAACTACGTCTGCGAGGCTCTGGACGTCCCCGAAGGAACTCCGGGCAGAAGAGTAATCTCAAATCTCATCGTCGAGAGGGGTGAGTCTTTCCTTTTGTATAGAGCGGCGGATAGAGCTCCCGAAGACCCTCTGAAACCTTGAATTTTACCAACAGAAGAAGTCCAGACGCCAAGACCGCCGCTCGCCTGTAACTGGGACGAAGCAACTTGCAGTAACGGTGAATGTGTACCAAAATTAAGTGTCTGCGATGGAAGGTACGACTGCACAGACGGCAGCGATGAATCCAGATGCAGTGAGTCTCCACGGTTCAGTTGGGAACCTCTCCTCCATATTTTTTCCTTCATCCTTCATGCTATAAATCATTTGTCAATAGGTCTGAACGGCTGCGAGCCAAATCAGTTCCGATGTGCGAACAAGGAGTGTGTCAGCAAGATTTGGCGATGCGACGGAGACGCCGACTGCAGAGATGGCAGTGACGAAGAGAACTGCGAACAGCCTCCTCCCGGCTCGAAATGCAAGTACAACGAATTCAGCTGCAGAACCGGCAACCAATGCATCCCGAAGAGCTTCCACTGCGACTCGCAAAACGATTGTATAGACGGCAGCGACGAAATTGGATGCAGTGAGTACTTTCTCCTACTGAAATCGAATCTTTGTATATTTTTGTTACACTCCTCGTCACTCGTGGAAACCTCATCGCTTTTCAGGGGCGGTCGAAATCATAACAATTCTGCAACGAATGGTGATCCTGGAGGTCGGACAAAACTTTGAGATCACTTGCTCAGCGATCGGTGTACCCACTCCGGAGATAAGCTGGCGTCTTAACTGGGGCCATATACCATCCAAGTGTACAACCACTTCGATAAACGGAACCGGAACTCTGAGCTGCCCGTCGGTGGGGGTTGAAGACCAGGGCGCCTATTCCTGCGAGGGAATGAACACCCTTGGATGGAAATTCGCCCAGCCTGACACTCTCCTGACGGTTAAAAAGCAAGACGGCAACGTCTGTCAAAGAGGAACGTTCAACTCCTTGGCCACGAGGCCCGAGGACTGCATTTCTTGCTTCTGCTTCGGCGTAGCGACCGACTGTTCCAGTGCCGACCTCTTCACCTACCAGCTGCCTGCGCCGTTTGATCAGTACAACGTCCTTTCTGTGGACACTTACCCAGTGGTAAGCGTCCGAAGTGAGGCTGTTGGAAGCCAACCTGAAACCAGACCGGTTGGACGCAACGGAGTTCAGATCTCTGACAGATACGCTGACTCTGGAAACCCGGACACTGTCCTGTACTTCGCTCTTCCTGAGAGCTACCACGGTAGTCAACTCAAATCTTACGGAGGCTCTCTCAAGTTCAACGTCAGACACGGAGGACGTGGAAACCCCAACTCAGCTCCGGCCGTCATTCTCACTGGAAACAACATCGTCCTCATACACAAAGGCAAGGATGTGCCGTCTGACTTCGAAACTGAACAGTCTGTCAGATTCTTCTACGGAGACTGGCTCAAGCAAGATGGAAGAAGAGAAACACTTGCTTCCAGAGAAGAGATCATGATGGCGCTTGCCAATGTCGACAACATTCTTATTAAGTGAGCAGAAACGATACGTCCGAGTCTTTTCTCTCGGCACAGTCAAATTCTAATATTAAAATTACTCATTCATTCTCCAGGGCCAAGTACGACGACGGACCAATCGACACCACAATCACCAGCGTCTTCATGGACACAGCAGATGTACGCAATACAGATCTCGGCGCTGCATCGTTCGTTGAAGAATGTCGCTGCCCTACTGGTCAGTCTAACATCTCAATACAATCTCTAGCGCCGCTGTTATCTACTTTACACTGTCCATAATTGCTTCAGGCTACAGCGGCTTGTCCTGTGAGCACTGCGCCGCTGGATACTCGAGACGACAAGGAGGACCCTGGCTCGGACAGTGCTACAAAGAGACGGCACCATGTCCAGCTGGCTACTACGAAGACCTGTCAAGGAACATTCCGTGCCAGCGTTGCCCCTGTCCCGGCACTAGTTCGTCCAACCAGTAGGTTTAGAACAACAGGTTTTTTGCAGACTCTTGATTTCGGAGATTGCATGAAACTATTTTTCTGTTCGAAAAAATAGATTCGCTCAAACTTGCAACGTTGGATCTGACGGAGAAGTAACCTGTAACTGTAGCCCAGGATACGAAGGACGTAGATGCGAAAAGTGTGCTCCTGGGTTCCAGGGCAGCCCTCTCATTCCTGGAGGAAGCTGCACCAGAGTTGACGAGTGCGATGCTCAGGGCAGTCTCAGTCCCTACGTCGATGCTTCGACCGGGCGTTGCCGATGCAAGGTATAAACGACTTGGTCGTCGCACCTTATTTCGATAATGTGATCCCTGTTCTTTTGCTTTTCGATTGCGTCAATATTTTATGCAATATCATTGATTTTACTCGTGTTCTTGTTAATACTATCATTCCCGATGGATTTGGATTCAATTTCTGTGATATGTGAGTATCTACACTGTCTAGTATCCAGAAAGTGTATAATAGGAAACGAAGTTCTTTTTGTACCCTATAAAAAATGTCTATTCACGCACTGTGATGATGACGATTCATTTTACTTCTCAGCAACTCGCGACTGGCCGTACCTGCAACCAATGTAAGGCTGAATCATTCAACCTGGCAACGACAAACGAATTTGGATGTGTCAGCTGCTTCTGTATGGGCATCACTAGGAAATGTACTTCTTCAAACTTGTATAGAAGCGAGGTGAGCCGGTATTCCATCTCCTGAAATGAAAACCGTCGCCGCGTCTGCGACTGATGAATCTTAAACCCGTTTTTCAGATCCGCATAGCGTTCACCAACTCCATCCGTGACTTCTCTCTAGTAGAGATGAGATCCACCGATGAACCGCCTATCATCGATGGCATCAACCTTGACACGGCGCAGAGAGAAATCTCGTACCAGTCCTTCCCCAATCGCGGCAACAACGATGTCTACTACTGGCAATTGCCTAGAGACTTCCTGGGTGACCAGCTCACTTCGTACGGTGGAAACCTCGAGTACACAGTCAGATACGTTCCCTCTCCCGGAGGCGGAAGATCCAGGAACAATGCTGCCGATGTCGAACTTGTCAGCGTGAGTATATAAATTTCACGAATCGCTGAATTATATGGGGTAACGCTGATGTTATTTTTGATTTTTGCAGGCCAACGATATCACTCTCCGCCACTACTCCCGCCAACAAGTGGAACCCAATACTGCTGTTAAATTCACAGTTCCACTGCTAGAGAAACACTGGCAACGTGCCGACGGAACGTCAGCAGACAGGGAGCACCTCTTGATGGCCTTAGCTGACATCGAGGCCATCCGCATCAAGGCCACTTACACGACACACACGGACGAAGCTGCGTTAGTATTGAATCATCGAGTTCATGAAAAACTGATCACCTTTAAACTAACCGAGCCAATTTCCTTCCAGACTTTCTTCGGTATCTCTCGATACCGCTGTTAATGTCAATACTGGCAGAGCACGAGCGGTCGAAGTTGAGCAGTGCAGCTGTCCCCCCGGATACAGAGGTCTGTCTTGCGAGGACTGTGACGTCGGTTACACCAGAGCCGACGAGGGACTAGAGGGACTCTACCTTGGAGTCTGTACTCCATGCAACTGCAACGGACACTCCACACAGTGTGACTCAGAGACTGGAGCTTGTGAGGTTTGTAATTGATATCAGAAAGAGGATGCTGCGACTCGTTATCATTTTCAGCACTTTACTAATACCAATAATTGTTTCTTTTTTTTTTAGAACTGCAGGGACTCTACAACCGGAGACAACTGCGAGCTATGCGCTTACGGCTACGTGGGAGACGCGACTAGAGGTACTCCTCAGGACTGTCGACCGGAAGGCAGCCAGATTACTGACTGCGACTGTAACTCGGCTGGAGCTCTCAGAAACTCATGCAACAGAGGACAATGTCAGTGCAAGCCGAACGTCGAGGGTCGTAGATGCGACGTATGCCGCCCATCCACGTTTGGACTTTCAGCCACAAATATCGACGGATGCTCAGAGTGCTACTGTAGCGGAGTTACGAACGACTGTCAGGAGAGCTCCATGTACATCGACCAACTACCAACATTCATCTACGATTCTAACCATGGATTCACCCTCACCGATCTGTAAGTATCTTTCTCGCCGAGTCATTCTACGAACTATCGAATAAATTGGCTTTTGATTTCCACCACACAAATGCAATCTTGCTGAATATCTTTTCGCAGTACTCGGAGGGACGTGATAACCGAAGGATTCGACATCACGACCGGAATCAACCAGATTGGCTATCTCTATCCGGATTCTCGAAGCCAGAAACTGTTCTGGTCATTGCCATCCTCGATTACAGGTAATCAGGTCAAGAGTTACGGCGGAAACCTAACTGTGACGCAACTTATAAGTGCGCGTCCTGGTGGTCGTAATCAACAAGATCAGGACGTTCTCCTCATCGGTAATGGAATTACCCTGTACTGGGTAAACCCTAGAGAAATTGTACCTGGAGTCGAACTGGTGAGTGTGAAACCCCTAAAAACCAGTCGGAAACGAAAATAACTGATAAATTGTGTCTTATCTGAGCAGACGTACAGCGTGCCATTAATCGAATCATATTGGAAAAGACTGACGCCCGAAGCAGGACCGCGCAGCGCATCCCGCTCCGATTTGATGAGCGTGCTCTCAAACATTGAAGCAATCCTGGTCCGCGCGACTCACAGCTCCAGCATAACTGCTACCTACATCAGCGACGTCAGCTTGGACACAGCGATCCAACAGAACGTGAACGGAAGACGAGCCACCCAAGTCGAATACTGCAGATGCCCCACTGGATACATTGGAACATCCTGCGAAACCTGTGCCCCTGGTTATTACAGGGATGTTAACGACAGGTCTCGTAGCCTGATCGGCGCCTGTAACATCTGCCCGTGCAATGGAAACGAACAACAATGTCAATTGGACGGATATGGTAGCGTCAAGTGCTACTGTCTGCCTGGATACACCGGAGCGGACTGCTCCGAGTATGGTAGGAAATTGATTTTCACAGATTCACAACTACTCACAGTCATGATACTTTCCTGTGGTGTTTATGGGCGGCTTTTCTGAAACTCTACAGTGTGGGTTTACAGAAATATTACCCTGTATACAAAGAGTCGATAAACAGCTAGAATTTCGGGCACTTGCTTGATCATCACACTATCTGCAAATTGATGCAAAAGCTTGGCCAGTGAAACCGTCCTGATAATTCATCTAAAATGGCAAACGGATTAGATTTATTCTACTAGAAACGTACAGCATGAATGTCACAAATAATTCGCATGTAAATATGAAATGTGTCGCACGGCTTCAGGTGAGTTCAGAGTAGGTCTTATGCCAATGAAGGTCACAGCGTCTCCGGGCAGCGTCATCAAATACACTTGCAGTTACGATCACCCGGATATGTTAGATATCAAATTCCATTTATCCTCCATTCACGGTTTGCCAATCGCTTCGCGGGGCTTGGTGCCAGAACCCATTACGAGGACTGGCAAAGGAGCGAGCAGAACCTGGGATGTCGTTGTCGGGGAATATCCTTGCAACGTCCAATGCCACATTTTGGATCATCGAAGGAAAGATATCGCTATGATCATTACATGGATGGTGCCAGGTTTGACGGACTAAATGATGAAAGCTTCGGCGTTTGTCCGTCCCTGGGGCCTCTGTATCAGGAAAGTCTTTAACAAACCACCAGCCGTCGCGCCTCGCAGCTATGTTTCACTCTCAAAACGCAGTGCGAGGGAATCGTTCGATAGACTTTGCAAAGATGTTTGAAACTGCAGAAGAATTTTTTGTCATGCTTAAATCACGTCCTTAAGATACGCCTTTTTGTTCGTCTGTTGTCCGGTTATAAGCGATGCTGCATTAACATTTACCGCTTGCCTAATTGTACGTTAATTACAAAATACGTCATATCTTGTGGCGTCGCACCTTCATCCCATTGTTACACCTACCGTATGCATAATTCATTATCCGTAATCTGTTAATTGGTACGAAGAAACGCACTGAAATGAAGTTTCAATCACAGGTAACCGACCAGATCCAACCCCGGATCCTTCAGTGCCAAGGATCGTTGTTACTATTCGAGAAACTCCGATTCAGATTGTCAAAGTCGGAAGCACAGTGACTTACCACTGCTCAGGAAGATCGCAGGACAATGTAAGTGGCAAATAAAAATCCACTCATTATCCCGATCAGCTTCTGAACGAAAATATTATCTGATTTAATCAACAGGATGTGGTCACTATTACGTGGGATAAACAGAGCGGCGAACTTCCGTTCAGCAGAACTTCCACCGATAATGCAGGTCTTCTGATAATCAGAGACGTCAAGGTTTCGGACAGCGGAGTATACGTCTGTCAAGTTAGCGACGGCGTCAGTATCGAGATCCAGCAACTTTCACTGACTGTGACAGGTGAGCTAGAATCATCACATTTATACAGTCATACTATTTCGCATATTTCTATAAAAAAAAACACACGTGTTATGTCCCGGCCGCAGCATATCCAAAGAGGCTACTTCAAACGTCAGGTATTGCATAGATAATGTGTTAAAAAGTCTCCATTCTCAGCCACATCTTGATATTAGGTATTTGCAAACGTATTGCATGTACTCATACGCATTTTTCATTCCAGGTGTGACTGAGCCTCCGACTAGGCCCGTGATCTCGCCACAATACTTGAGCGTGACGGAAGGAGAACCTGCGGAATTCAGGTGTTCGTCCTCTGATCAACCTCAACCAGCATTATCGTGGGTACGAGTTACAGGTGAGATTAGCCCTGTAGCGTCGTTTGAAAACGGAGTCTGGAGACTTCCCATCGTCCGAAAGAGCGACGAAGCTGAATACAACTGTATCGCGACAAACAGCGCCGGTTCCACCGAACAACGGACCATCCTCTACGTCACTCGTAATATGTCTACGAATTCCTGAGCTTTTTTTATCCCATTCAAATTGCGACATTCTTATTTTGACCTCATGTTTTCTGTTTGAATTGCAAAAGCTGGCCAGTCTCGAGACCCAGAACCCGCTCCTACGATCGATCCCACGGAATGGGTGGGCGGACCCAACGAGCCTGTCATCCTGAGGTGCAATGCTCCACGTGATGCGACCATTAGTTGGACGAGATCAGGGAACGCGGCGCTCCCAGCTTCTGCTGAGCAGCGTGACGGAGTCCTGACAATATACAATCCCTCGTTCTCGGATTCAGGGTACTACATATGTACAGCGATAACTTACCAAGGAGTGGAAACCAGCAGTACTGCGAGAGTCACCATTCAGTTCATCTCCTCCGGACCACCGACGGTCAGAGTCGAACCAGAGAGGCAGACTGTGTCACAGGGCGCAGTGGCCGAGGTGAAATGTCTCGTAACCGGAGATCCCACACCAACCGTCACCTGGACCAAGGTCGGACGTCCGCTCGAAAGCCACATTCAAGTAATTGGAAATACCCTCAGAATCGTCAACCCGCGAGTATCCGACCGAGGCGTGTACGTGTGCCAAGCATCGAACAGCGCGGGCAGTGCTCAGGGCAGTACGCAGCTTCTAGTAGACCGTAAGTGGAAACGATTTTCTCACCCTGAATACCAGAAGGGACGAATATCTGTTGAACTTTACTTATTTTGCAGGTCGTGAGATGCCGGAATTAGATTTGTACCCCGAGAAGAACCAGAGGGTGTCTGTAAACGCATCGGCTCTTCTTCAGTGCCGTGTGACCAAGGGGCTTCCAGCACCTACAGTCAGTTGGGCTAGACAAGACGGTAGACCGTTTGCATCCAACATCGAACAACTACCCGCTGGCGTTCTTCGTTTCAACCATGTGCGACTGGAAGATGGAGGATCCTTCATCTGCTCAGCATCCAACGAGGTTGGCTCCACCACTATCATCGCCAATCTTGAAGTCACGACGCCGCCTCGTATAACCATTTCACCACCCAATGATAGACCTCACATAGTCAGACTTGGCGAGAGAGTGAAACTCACCTGCAGTGCTACCGGTCAGCCTAATCCAACGGTCATGTGGATCAAGAACAAGAACATAAACGACATCGATATTACGTGAGTATCTCACCTTATTCTATAATCTTTGACGGATTACTTATAATCATCTGAAATTTTACAGTCCCCAGTCAAGAACAGATAGCATCATGTCCGTCGCTATCTTCGAGATAACTTCCGTATCCTATAAAGACGAGGGCTCGTACACGTGCCGTGCGACAAATGGTGACAGGACAGTCGAAGATCGTATTCAGATCCGTGTCGGGGACAACGCAGTAGAACCAAACCCACGGCCAGACATTACCCTCGACCCTGTGAGTTCTCTTCGTTGCTTATACGAGTTTTCTTCAATATTATTCTTGGCTCTGGAAGATTGCAATATTAACTGTCCCACAGAACGGGAATTCGGGCGTCACTATTCCCGAAGACAAACTGACAATTCCGGACAATGGACAAGTCACAATGCGTTGCCAAGTGTACGGCAATGACCAAGAGCAAATCATCCTCGAGTGGCAGAGAAACGACGGCAGGAGCTTGCCACGAGGAAGTACCGTCAATGATGGCGTTCTGTTCATACCAGTAGTTACCAAGGACGATGCCGGTGTCTATGAATGCCGAGGGTTGAACAGCTACGGTCGCCTCTTGTTTTCGGCTATTTCTCACTTGGAAATTATATGTAAGTTAAATTTCTCCCATTTCTGTAGAAAAAAAACGACGACAAAGATTATTAAAAATTTGCCGTCTCACAGCTCCGCCCAGAATCGACTTGGAACCGTTGAAGCAGATAGTGAGGCCAGGAGACAGTCCGTCCGTAATATGCCGCGTTACTGGAGATCAACCGATCGATATCCAATGGAGCGCGATAGGCAGACCGCTTCCATACTCCGTGAGCCAGGGCCGAGGTCTCCTGCAGTTCAACGGAATCACCTCTGCAGATGCCGGAAAGTACGTCTGCAAGGCATCCAACAATGCCGGTACCGCAGAAGCAGTCGCCGAAGTCTTGGTCAACGGTGAAAATACTTTTACACATCGATTTGATCCATTTTCTGAGCCAATTTGAACGTTTCTCTTGTTTTCATCGCAGAATTCGAGCCTGTAATCACCGATAATCAGCGCAACGTCAACACGTTTGTGGGAAGCTCAGTGAAACTCGACTGTCAAATCCAGAGTCCGGCCAGAGTCAACTGGATCAAGGAAGGTGGTTCCATTTCAAGGAACTCAGTCAGGCGCGGTAACATCCTGGAATTCCCTGAAGCCAGGCAGGAAGACAGCGGAAGGTATATCTGCCAGATTATCAACGCGGACGGAGATCGTAGCAGCAACTACATCGATCTACGCGTCAGTCGTAAGTACAATGTGACGTCTGGAGTTTGCAATTGATATCATGATCGACGCAGCTTAAGAGTGTTTTTAGTCTCAATTGCAAATCTCATATCAATTTCAATTTTCAGTTGCAAATAATTATTTGACAGTAGTTCTTTTGGCACCTTTTAATACTTTCAGTAGTGTAATTTTTCAGTCTTTTTCCACTCCCTATATAATTACAATCTATTATTTCTGAGTAGCTCTTTTCCGATACATCATTATGGCAACGTCGTTCACACACGAGCAATTTAGAACTAGCCTTCGACGACTTGAAAGAATTTCTAACGAGCGTTACAGATCATTTATTCAATCTCCAAAAAGTGAATAAATTTTTACTAACACAGATAAACCCTGATTAATTCGTTCATCTACCATTCAACAATCGCAAAGCTTGATCACGAATCATAATTGAGTTAACGTTTTTGGGAGTGAATTTTATTTTTCGCCGATCATTGAGTCAACAGGATCCATGCGACCATAATTCACCCAGAGACGTCAGGGGCTAGATTTTTTATTTACTCAGTTCACGTTATTATTTAGTAGTTAATTTGCTTGCGAATTGCATGCCAGTTTACGGAGTGGCGTGCAGCCGCACCGAATTACAATGCAGCAGCGGAGAATGCATTAGCATGAACTATCTCTGCGACGGACCTGTTCAATGCAGAGACGGAAGTGACGAGTTGTACTGCAATGACAGATACGATCGTCACTATCCTCGACGAAAAATCGGTTTGTTCGATTGATATGTTTGTGCAATTATGAACGTCCTCGCTATTATACAATTTACATTGTTATACCGCTTGTACGCTTCAACTCCACCTCAACTGCATCTGCATTTCTTCTACGAACCTATCGTTAAATACTTTCTTCCATCGGCTACACTACGGACTCTGTTGGAGATTGTATCGCCGTATCATCTGCATCATATCATTGAATGACCTCGTAAAATACATACATTTGTCGTAAAATGTATCAGATCATAATATGATGTAGATTTTAGGTGACCAAATTTGAATACGTCCACTGACTGTTATATGTTGTGCAGTTTTCTGTTGCCAGTCTCTCATACTTCTCTTCGTCATTGATCCCGCGCAGATCTCAATGTTCTACTATTGTATATACACAGATCAGCCACGGCAGAGATCTATTAGTCCAATTAATGTAGATGATAAATTGATAAAACAGAGGTATTCTATTCGAGCCATAGTGCAATCCTATTTTAAACTCTGGTAAAAAGGCCGTAGAATTTCATGTAAGACTCTGACACAGCTCTTAGTCATAGAATTGCTGATGATTCGCCTAAAGAGGGACTAATAGATTCCTTGCCCAAGGTTTTCGTCCTAGAATCTAATTCGTGTTGCCAATTAATACAGTTGACGATGGACGACGGCCACAAGTACCGCCGCAGCCTCAGCTCCGACCTCAGCCTCAGCCTCAGCCACAGCCTCAGCCACAGCCAGAGCCTCTCCGCATACGGGCTTCATCGGAACTCGTAAACATTGGGGATACCGTCGACATCCAGTGCGATTGCTCGGAATATCGAGGTGCAAAAGTTCAATGGACTAGACCGGGTCAATCCCTTCCGCCAAATGCTATAGACTATGGATCGACTATCAGGCTACAAAATATCGCTTTGGGAGACGGTGGTATCTACCGATGCATAGCTGAGACAGAGGCGGGCCGATACCAGAAGGACTATGACCTAGTCATCCAAGGTAAACTGACCTCGAGAGATTATTCTTCGCAATATCTTGGCTAACTGTATCCACCATTTCTCTGTATTCATTATTATGCTGACCGATTTAATGACTGGGTGAGTTACGTCGACCCCGCTAGTCTCTGGCGTCAATTTCACCATATACTTTTCGTTTTCATTACCATTTCTCCCCGAATTCAGGTTCGACCAACGACCAACCAGCCGTTGAGACCAAATCAGCACCGTACGGGTCAAGAGTTGCGATGGATTGTCGCGTGGACTTGGAAGAACCAGTCACTTTCGTGTGGGAAAAACTCGGCGGTCGATTGCCCTACAATAGCCAAACGTCAGAAGTAAGTACATATGCCGATGACATCCGAAGATGTGGATTCAGATTGTTAACTCGTCTCTCGTTATTTTCTAGAACCAGCTGATATTGGACAACGTCAAAGCAGAGGATGCTGGCACATACATTTGCACAGCCAGTAACCAGGGGGTCACCATTCCGATACCTCAAGTTCTTGTGGTTACCGGTGTAGTGCCAAACTTCAGCCAGGCTCGCGAGAGCTACATCTCTTTCCCCCCGCTGCCCGAAGCCTCCCTTCAATTCTACATCGAAGTTTCCTTCAAGCCTGAAGCATACGACGGTCTCATTCTCTATAATGGCCAAGCTGCAAACGTTGGACCGGACGGAGACTATCTCCTCCTTTCTCTCGTCGGTGGATATCCAGAGTTCAGATTCAACCTGGGGTCAAATCCAGCTGTGATTCGAGGAAGGCGCCCGATCACTCTTGGACAATGGCACACGATCAAGCTTCAGCGCGATCGCAAGGATGGATCGATGCTGGTGGACGGCGAAGGACCTTACACAGGTACCGCGGCGGGCAGATTCCAGACATTGGATTTGTCAGAGCCGTTCTACATCGGAGGAGTACCGGACTACAGCACTGTGAGCAAACAGGCAAGCATAAACGCCGGCTTTGTGGGATGCATCAGCAGAGTCGTCCTCGGAGACAACCCCTTGGACTTGACCGGGGCTCATACAACGAGCGTCGGAGTTACCACTTGTGAAACTTGCGCCGAAAATCCTTGCAGCAACAACGGCGTGTGTCAGGAGGCATCCACTGACAACGGATACACGTGCTTGTGCCCTGCCGGGTACAGCGGAAAACTCTGTAACAGCGTTGGACAGTCTTGTTATGCGGGTAATTTGCGTTCGTGTTTCCGACTCACAAGTTTAAGCTCACAATCAGTTTCTTCATTTACTTTTTGTTATTTCAGACGCCTGTGGCGGAGGTACCTGCGTAGACAGAGAAAATGGCTTCATTTGTCAATGTCCTATTGGCAAGGGCGGATCTAACTGCGAACTAGACGTGTACGTCGGGGAGCCAGCATTCCACGATAGAAATGCTTTCCTGGGATACGAGACACCGAGAGCTGTTCGAAAGTAAGTAAATTTTCATTCATTTCAATTTTTAACTATGACTGTTATATAAACCTTTTGTATTTGGCGAAAGAATCACAGTAATTTTTATAGATTTGGAACGCATTTTCTCTTTGCTGTTTGCTATCATTTTAATCGCCTGTTGTTGTTATTTTTTTTTTGTGTTGTTTTCTTCCCCCATTTGATAAAAATATATTTTTTTCAATCTTTCAAACACCTTTATAACAATTCATACGTACGGAATACAGGGATTCGATTAAGCCTTCGATAGAATAAAAGTCTTGTTAAACTCTGATGAAAAAAAACAACAATCGAGCGCATTCGAACTATGAATACAGAAAGAAATGTTGTCTAAAAAAATTATTATAATCAAGGAGCTAATGAGTCAAAATTCTTTTCAGGCCGAATAAACGATTAACGAAAAAATATACTGGGTCTAAAACACGACCACGCTTATCCCCACTTAGAAAAAACCGAAACCGGAAACATGCTAATCACCACAACAACTACCACCACACTAAACAATAGATATATATGGTATATACACTAATCCGACGCTGATGAAAGAGAAAAAAAATATAAAAATATTACAGAAACGCTTTTACATCCTAAACTTGATTATGAATCATTTTAATCTCTTTATACTACATAAAATAGTTTAGAGACAAAATTATATTTGAATATAATCAATTTCTGTACCGAGAACAACTCGCTGATATACCATAAAAGTAATCCGCTTCACTTCACTCGCTCAAGTGTTCTTTAGTTTTAATTTTTTTTTTCTGTACTATCCGGTGCAAAACCACGTCGTGAGTAGATAGTTTCTTAAAAAAAAAATATAAAAAAATAATAATAAAAACCATATGGTGCTATATACTATACATTATACGATTATTACAGTACGAGAACTTCGGTCAGTTTACTATATTAATATTATATTAATGTTTTGTACAGCTTTTTAATTAATGCACTTATAACGCGTCGCTGTAAGGAACTTTACTTTTTTTTGTCTTTTTTTTGTCTATTATTCTTTACTATTTCAATAATTTTTTTTTATAAGTTTAGGCGTCGAACCACTATCACACCAGTTGCATTTAATTACATGATCATATACATACCTATATACAAGGCTTACAAGAAATCAAATGAAAAAAGAATTCATAATACGACGCGACAACATTCAACAATGTTTAAAACGATAAATATATGAATAAATAAATGAGTGAATATTAGCTTATGTAATATGTTTGTACTTATATGTATAAGAATCTATATATATAATATACATTAAAAAAATATATATATTTGTTTACGCTACATAAATGGATTTTTACATACTCAGTGGGCCAATCCGCCTATCTTTCTATATACATATACATACATACCTATATATATATATATAAAAATTATTACTAGCAAATAAAAATTGATGTGACAAGTTGTTTATTTTGTTTTTATTTTTCTTTAATATTTTTCTTTTTTTGGTTTTTTTCTCTCTTTAGATTTAGAATTAATATACGCGTAGTTTAGACGAATTTTTCCTCGCTACTCGTAGAAAAAATTTTGGTTGATCCTGAGTCTCGGAGCCATGGCAAGCATGCGTTATGGCTTCGATCGGATTAGTTTATAGCATTTTGATCACCCACGCATCCAGGACTCTCATGTACGATATTTATACCACGTTAATTATCACACGTGCTTTTTCATGATAAACCAGGATTCGAGAGCAAAGGAATACCTGAAGCCTCGTCATAGACAGCTAGAAGCCACTTGATATAACAGGAGGTCTCAAAATAACTTGCTACTCGCTAATTAATATGCATTTTGGATTATTTTGAATCGCTGCTTCATCATTTGATCTTCGAAATCGATTGTGTTTTATATCTTTGCAATAATTGGCAATTTTATTTATCAGTTAATCAAACTTGATTATAGTTATCAATTGAAAGTAATTACGCAACTATCTACCGACTCGAAGTCCACCGACTGTTTGACTAATGGTTCTTTCTACTCCTCATATCCCCTAGGATTAAACTAGCAATGAAATTTAAGCCATCGGACGTAGGGAACGGAATCCTGATGTACTGTGCTCAGAGTAAGGACGGTCTTGGAGATTTTATCGCTATTGTAATAAAGGACAGACATGTAGAGTTCCGTTTCGACTCCGGCTCCGGTATGGCGGTTGTCAGATCGAACCACGTCGTGCAACCGGGAGTGTGGCTGAATCTCCAAGCCAGTCGAGAGGCCAGGGAGGGGAAACTGTCCATCAACGACGAACCCCAAGTCAGTGGAAAATCCCCTGGCCCTGTAAGACCCATGACTCTCAACACCCTCATGTACATCGGAGGAGTTGACAGGCACAGGGTAACGGTGAACAAGAACGTGGGAGTCGAGAAGAACTTCCGGGGCTGCATAAGCGAGGTAACAATCATAGGAGTCAAGCTGCGTAAAGAATATATCGTTCCGGGGGTTTCGTCAAATTGTAAAATCTGTACCGTTCCAAACAGCTCGACATCTCGGGCCAGTCCATCGACATTCTCAGATCAGCAGTCGAGTCTTCGAATATCAAAGACTGCGTTGTCAAATCAAATCAAACTGACCCTCTGTACGAAGTCACGTATCCGCCGACGAGGCCTCCGACCTCGCCTCCGACGACCCAGGTCGATCCATGCTCCGTGCGTCCATGTGTTCATGGAACTTGTCACACGACCTATGACCTTGATTATTCTTGCCAATGTGACTACGGGTACAACGGACGAAACTGCGAGAATGTTTTGAAGCAGTGCGAGCTACAAAATCCTTGCGTTAACGGAGGAATATGCACCGATGTTAACAGAGGATACAAATGCGATTGTCAGCTTCGATTCAGCGGACCTAGATGCGAGACTTGTTAGTATCGCTGTACTTGTTGGAACGCCTAAAATTCGGTCGATAATAAACACCTTCTCTTTTAGCCGTTGAAATATTGAACGATGTCGCCTTTCGCGGAGACGGATGGCTCGAGCTTGAGAGAACGGTGATGATACACGAGGAAGAGACGGAAGTAATAGGGTTTGAAATATCAACAAATAAGAGCTCCGGAGTGATAATGTGGCACGGACAGACTCCGACCGATCTAATCCCTGACGATTACATTTCTCTAGCTGTGGTCGACGGGTAATATTTTCATCGTTGATTTTAGCTCAATGTTTTTTGTGGCTAAAATTAATCAAATTACTGTAACAATCCAAACTTCAGGTACGTCGAGTTCCAGTACAATCTCGGATCTGGCCCCGCAGCGATTAGAGTTACGGCGCAAAGAGTGGACGACGGTGAACGTCACAGAATAGTCTTGAAACGTCAAGGCAGTTATGGAAGCATAGAGCTCAACGGCGAACATACGGAGAAAGGAGAAAGCGGGGGTCTGCAGCAACTGCTCAACGCCAGAGGTAGCGTTTACCTCGGAGGGGTGCCTGACTACAAAATGACGTTCGGCAGATACGAGGACGGATTTTCCGGGTGCATTTACACCATGGAGGTTCAGGACTCGGGGGCAATTGTCATCGGAGACAAAGCCATCAGGGGAAAGAACGTTTTCCCATGCACTAGGTGAGTTGGAGAGAACCGATTTAGCTCTTTGCTCTCGAAGAATGCTCATAATTCATCGTTGTTTTACACGCTGCATAGAACGAGA
Organism: Euura lappo; assembly: GCA_018257835.1. Classification (NCBI taxonomy): domain Eukaryota; kingdom Metazoa; phylum Arthropoda; class Insecta; order Hymenoptera; family Tenthredinidae; genus Euura; species Euura lappo. The sequence continues at coordinate 20,749 of JAEUYN010002052.1, read as the reverse complement.
TGGATTCCATCCTCTCTGGTGTTTACCGACGCGGATGCGGATATATTTGACGCCTTTGTGCCGCCACCCCCTGTAAATATTATTATCCACCCAAAGCCGAGTCCGAACGTGGCTTCGAGGAACTATAGAAATTTTAGTTTGTTATTAATTGTTGAAAATCTCGTTATTCTTGGGATGGACGTGAGATTGCATAGAATTATTTTTAGCATATTTCAAACCGGAGTCGTCGCTCTGTTAGGTAGCAATATATTTTCCAAAATAGAAAATCAGAGACATTAATTTTAATTATAGACGTACAAGCTACACATTTTTACAGAAGAATCTCTCGAAAAATATGTATCTTGAACTATATCCTAATATTGTCAATAACTAAATAAATTTCTACACGATTTATTGCTTTACTCGTGGCTGGAGCTGCAAGATTAGACTGAGGTAAAACATAAAAATAAAAAACACGATGTGTTCTTTGCGACGGAATATTAACACGGACGATTGTCTTTGCAGAGACGAAATCGACGATCGCCTTCCAGTGAGGGGCGACGGTGGTCTGGTCCGAAGATAAATGAAAGTACGTCTCCGGGTCTGAGCGCCAAAGGATCCAGACTCGGGAAGACCACGATCCTCCTGACGCAGGAAAACTTGTACGCCGTGCTGGATATATTGCGGGGGAATAATTGAGATTCTTTGGCACTCGGATCTCTATGATAAATTAATGTTTAAGAAACAATAAATATAGGAATGAAGGCTTTATAACATACGTGTTAACGTACACGAATATGTGGCTCTACTAATACCATAGCATTGTAACTTTTGTATCATTACAGTCTTTTTGTACCACAGTTGTTTTATGAACGCATAGTACTATTATTTTTCAATTCATAATATGCGTTATCATAATAATCAGCTTTATCAAAGTACCGTAAAATTGAGAGTGTGAGCATGTCGAACGACGCTGGCTCATTTTACACTTGTACATTTCAGTAGTCGTTGCTTATATGCAGCATGTGAGATTTAATTTCTCTAAAAACTGTATTCAAATTTCGTAGTGTGATTGACGCGAATGGATAGTCATGCTTGGTGCTAATTGTACACAAAAAAATGAACACGTATCATCGACTAGTAATTATGTACGGGATACCGAGGTGGAGGGAAACGTGGACTCTTGCAATTACACGTTACAAGTCTCGACACACAGCGGCACACTAATAATAGTTATATTTTTTCACTTTAAATTAGACGGATAGATGCTAGCGTTGATATAATACTATGTACATAAACGGATGTGCACGTTATCTAAAATGAAATAAGTGGCTAGGATTACTATCGTCGATCGCCATTCCCTCGGAGCATCTATCCTTCATTCAATAAGCTTCTATGATTACAAATTTCGAATCCAGAATAATCCTGCCTTGGATGAGATAGAGAAATTCGTTCGGGAATATTAAATCACGGTTTGTAGATAGGCGACAAATTTCTAAATTAAATATGATGGTTTATTATAATATTCGTAAAATTTTCATGACTTAGATTTAGATTATTGTTCAGAATAAACTGAAATCTATACAAATAGTATCATGAACGTGAATTATAACGCTAAAATCTCCATTCTTTATTATAAGGCAGTCAGTCGGTCATAAAATTAAATTTTCATTGTTGAATATACAAGTTGAATAAACATTATAACGCCGGAAACGCGACACACGATTCCGCTATCTAAAATCTGCACAATTATTTACAATATCGATATTATAAAAATATACCGATAATTATTTTCCAATTATTATGACTAACAAGAGAAGCTAAAAACTGCTTTACTTGTACAATATTCACTCTTGGTAAGTAAATTTGCTCGATTTACTACTTAGGTAATTGATCGTGAGGACAAAGGTGAAAAAAAAATGTTCGAAAATCATATCATAAATGAATAAATAAATATTAAGCATGTGATTATGAATAGCCAAGGGATGTGGTACCAAAAATCTCGTGATTGTGAAATTGAACAACAGTAAAAAATATTACCTATCGTATACCGTGTAATCCTAAGCTAATATGAAAGTATAATATCAATTATGGCAATGTTTGAAAGTACTGTTATATAATATTAATAACAATTAATTAATTGATGACTAATTAATATACTATATGTATACATAAATATATATTAATTTCGAACGTGAAATGAGACAATAAATATAATTTTCATAAAAAATAACGTCCTCGTCGCTGTTTTATCCCATTTTGTAAATCCTAAAACTCCTAATCAATCGATGCAATATCACCTGAATAACGTTTTACACCCTCTAGTCGAATCAGAGTTCTTAGACTCAAGTAATCAATTAACCCGTAATAATCACCACGGGTCCATCGACTCTGATTCATTTTTTTCAAAAGCATCTCATTTCAAAATTAATAAAAACTGATGGCTCTCGGTATCTGATTATGTGCCGGGGGATCTGTTTATCGCACACAAGAAACCCTGAAGTATCTAAGACTCGTATCAGCCTGTAATTGCTTCACTTAACAGAGACTTTTATTCTTAGAATTTTGCAAAGTCCTCTTGCTTCAGTAATCGCTCAAAGTTGGCTCTGGTGAGATTGACCTAGTGTGAATATCATGATAGACTACGTAGGTGTGATTATTACGGGTTAATATTCAAATATTATCCCACTAACGGACTAAATTCCGGGATCAATAATTTTATAAACCCGTAGGTACAGCATAATGATTAGTTTTGTAGCCTTAAAAGTCACGGGCTTCATTCTCACAGGTATATAACGAGTAATTGTGTAATCAAATACGCCGTTAAGTATCCTCGCGTCTTAAGATAAATTAGACAATAGCGATGTACTACAAGTCGAATTTATATCCAGAAATAAACGGCAGTCCCGTGCCGACTTGTTTCTGATAGTTGATGTAGTCGATACCGAAGAAGTTTATCAGCGTCATTTCCTCAAGCGTGACTCGCTGCTGAAAGAATCTCCAGGATACCAGCGTGTAGAAAACAGTGCAGAAGGGATTCTGGAGGATCAACTATTGAAAATAAATCAAGATAAGACAATAGCACGATTTTCTTGCTGATTGCAGAAAATGAATATAAAAAATGTAGCTTCTTTGATCTCAATGATTTCTAGCAGCTACCTGGGTTCCGATGGACCAATAGAACCACCCGACGTAGCTCGGGTGTCTCGAGAATCTGTAAGCCCCGTGCGTGACGAGTTGATGTTCGTCCGCTTTGGTGCTCTGAATGACGTGATTGAAGTTTTTTCTCGCTGTGAACATGGCTAATTTTCTGAGGACCTCGCCCCCGACGCAGAGCGTTAGTCCGGTGTAGGAGACAAAGGAGGGTTCCTTGAGTCCCGGAAAGAAGTATCTCTCGACGGCGAACTCTAGCCAGCTCATAAACGCTGCGATTCCATATTCAAGACTGTGGTTCAGTATGAAAGAGTCGAGCGATAAGGCGCTTGGGTTCGTCCAAGCGATAGCGAGGAATTCGGAGTAGTGAAAGGTCGCCATTACCGACATGTAGACGCCAAATATCTTCCACGATATCGGCGCCGTTAGGAATATCAGGATTCCGATCCCAAACGCGTAGCCCAAAGACGTCGCGCGCACCGCTACCTGGATGCGGATACAAATTTTTTAACCAATTGAGGGGATTTTGGTAAATTTTTGATCGAATAACTGAGATAGCGGCGTTTCAAAGAGAATAAAATAACATGACCTAACCTCAAAGATAGATTTTTTTTACTTGCGGTATGTATTGATTGAATATTCGGTACTTACTTGATACGTGTATCCGCGGAAGGCGATGACGATCAGGAAGTTTAGAAGAACGTATAAGACGACGTATGTGAGCCATACGTTTTGAAAATACAATGTATACGGTTCAAATTGTAACCTAAAAAAAAATTTCGGTAGTATAGCGAATATTACACCCGTTATGAAAGTGTAAACGCTGATTTTTCCCTCCTGACACAACATATTTTCGTATTTTTTGTCACGGGTTAATCTAATTGAAGTTTTATCTTGTACTTTCTACTGTCAAGTCGATCTGAGTCCTTTTATAAATATAAGATAACTCATAACAGCGGCTTTCCTACTTTCGGCCGCGTCACGCATGCGCCGCAAAAACTGGTTAGTATAGAGATCAGTGCCAAAGTTTATATGATAATGTTTCTCACACAAAGCTTCATTCAACTCCGCCAGGGGCGCCTCGATCCGGAGATCTTAAATCTTAGCTATATATACAATATATAAATCTACAGATCTTGCGTGTAACGCAAGCATCCGAGGCATTGAAAATGTCCCCTGTTTTATCGTCTTTGTGCATTATGTTTTGACTATCTTTTTCGATTTAAAACAATTCGCTCTCTGTTTCCGAATTTTATCTGATCTGTACCCTGGTGAAAAAATTTCTACGCCAAAGTACGCCGAAGTGAAAGTCGTAGAAAATTGTACAAAATCGTCGAAAAGTGTGAAAAATATTAGAAAATCGTAAAAAATTGGAAAAAATTGTAGAAAATTGTAGATTTTTTCATAAAAAATTATGATATTCTAGAATAAATTAAGAAAATGTATAAATAATCATGGCAAACTATTCCAATTTACGACTGAAAAACTAAGTTTTTTTTTTCGTAGATTGACATGGAAATGCGTGTAAAAAAATACGAATTTTTATGAAAACTGCTTGAAATCTACGACTTATCATGAAAAACTATTCCAATTTATGAATGAAAAACATCGGGGTGTTTCATCGTAAAATTTCGTAGAATTTCGTCAAGAATCAAGAATTTTCACAACGATTCGTGAAAATCTACGATTGTTTACGTCAGAATATTCCACTTCGCGAGTAAAAAAACACCGGATTTTTTTTCGTAGAATGTCGTAGAATTTCACGAAAGAAGTAAGAATTTTCACAAAGATTCGTGAAAATCTACGATTTTTACGACAGAATATTCCACGTACTTCGCGAGTAAAAAAACACCGGATTTTTTTTCGTAGAATGTCGTAGAATTTCACGAAAAAATTAAGAATTTTCACAACGATTCGTGAAAATCTACGATTTTTTACGACAGAATATTCCACTTCGCGAGTAAAAAAACACCGGATTTTTTTTCGTATAGAATGTCGTAGAATTTCACGAAAAAATCAAGAATTTTCACAACGATTCGTGAAAATCTACGATTTTTTACGACAGAATATTCCAGTTCGCAAGTAAATTCCCTGGTGAAAATAATTTCTACGCCAAACTACTAAAAATACCGAAACGTAAAAATGCGTAGAAAAACGAGGTTTTTCGTAATAATTCATAATTTTTCGTAATCCGTCGTAGTTGTTCGTAGTTTTGGAAGTAGAAAACTACGGAATTTCATGAAAAAATACAAAAATCTACAATTTCCCGACAACGGAATATCCCTGGTAATAGTATATTGTGCATCAAGGGAGGAAAGCCGGTCTTCGGCTCGCCCCTCCCCTCGCCGCTCAGGCAGCAATACGATACACCTCGTGAGCGCACATCGGCTTGGGCAGCATGCTCCGCGCTCGCAAGCAAGACCTGGTGAAAATAATTTCTACGCCAAACTACGAAAAGAATCTACGAAAAAGTATCGGATTTCGGACTTTTCGTAGTTTATTTTTACGCCAGATTTTGTACAGAGTAGTAGTTTTTCGTAGATAGTTGTAGAATGAAATTCGATATGTCTATATGAATTGTCGTTTCTAGGTATTCATAGTTTATCGTAGTTCCTCGTAGTTTTTTCGTAGATAGTTGTAGAAGCCAGTTTCGGGATTGTACCTGGATCCTACCCGTACCGCAATTTAATAAACGAAGCGATTTCATAGTAATTCGACCTATTTTTAGAAAAAATCTACTCAACGTTGATGGAATTATTGAATTTAAAATTAAAAAAAAAAAATTTACCCCCAGAAGGATTTGAACCTAGCTCACTTTTAGGGGCCACCCATCCAAGTACTGACCGCGTCCGATGTTGCTTAACCTCGGTGATCCCCAGATGTATGGTCTTCAACTCGCCCAAATTTCATCTCCTTGCAGAACTTGACATTTTCTGGCAACATGAAGTTAGTGACTGACATGGAACTTCAACTGAATATTTGAAAAGCTTTGTCACGTTAAGCTTCATATTCTGCCAGCTTTTCGTAGAAAATCATACATTATAGTAATTTTGCGTAGAAATTCGTACTATTCAACAAACAATCACCAAAGTTTAATCAAATCCTTCCGGCAATTATACTTTTCACTTTTGTTGTAGAAAATTCTAAATTATCGTAATTTTTTGTAGTTTTATACTTGCGATCTACGTAAAAGATTCTCATACATTTCAGTCGTAAATTTCTGTAAATGTTCGTAGATATTCATAGTTTGTGCAATTCTTATCTACCATATTCCGTAAAATCTACGAAAATTTTTTCGGGTTGATCATGGTCGTAGATTTTCGTAAACTTTCGTAGATATTTGTAGTAAAGATATTCTGTTGCTTGAAAGATGTAAATTTCCATAATTAATCATGAAATTTTGTAGTTTTCTACTTCCGGAACTACGAAAGACTACGAAAAATTACGAGAAATTGCAAACAATTCCGATTTTCTGAACATTTCTACGATTTGACAGTTTTTGTAGTTTGACGTGAAAATTATTTTTACCAGGGATATTCCGTTGTCGGGAAACTGTAGATTTTTGTAATTGTTCATGAAAATCCGTAGTTTTCCACTGCCAAAACTACGAAAAACTACGACAAATCAAGACAAGAACATTCAGCTTCATTCCGTTTGTAGATATTCGTAGATTCCCGTAGATACTCGTAGAACTGATATTCCGTTGTGGGAAAACTGTAGATTTTCGTAATTGTTCATGAAAATTCGTAGTTTTCCACTTCCAAAACTACGAAAAACTACGACAACTCAAGACAAGAACATTCAGCTTCATTCCGTTTGTAGATATTCGTAGATTCCCGTAGATACTCGTAGAACTGATATTCCGTTGTGGGAAAACTGTAGATTTTCGTAATTGTTCATGAAAATTCGTAGTTTTCTACTTCCAAAACTACGAACAACTACGACAAATTACGAAAAATTATGAATTATTACGAAAAACCTCGTTTTTCTACGCATTTTTACGCTTCGGTATTTTTCGTAGTTTGGCGTAGAAATTATTTTCACCAGGGAGAACCTTCCTCCCGCGATACACACACGATATTTCGTCACACATGAATGAAGGCCTATTTAACTCTGTGTCGGTAAGGGGGGAAGAGACGATATGCGTCGCTAGGGTTTGGAGGCGCGTGGAAAGTCTTCGACTTTTCACCCTAGGGAGGAAAGTCTTTCCACAGTGCCTTCCCTACCTAGAGAGGCAAAGCGTCGTTTTCCTCCTTACCGACAGAGAGCGAAAGTAGGCCTTTCCATTCATGTGTGACGAAATAGTATATTATGCACCTAAGGGCGAAAAGTTTTTTTTGACGAGTGCGAGGTTGTATCACGAGGCGAAGCCGAGGGACACAATCGCACGAGTCTAAAACAACGTTTGCCCTGTGGTGCATACGATATTTTATACACCCAAGGGAAATAAAGTGGTTTTTCCGGCTGGAACAGGGCAAAAAACCGCGGTTTATTGCCCTGAGGTGTATAAAAATAATTTTCTCGTCAAACTACAAAAACTTTCAAATCGTAGAAATGTTCAGAAAATCGGAATTGTTTGCAATATCTCGTAATTTTTTGTAGTCTTTCGTAGTTCCGGAAGTAAAATACTACGAAATTTCATGAATAATTATGAAAATTTACATCTTTCAAGCAACAGAATATCTTTACTACAACTATCTACGAAAGTTTACGAAAATCTACGACCGTGATCAACCCGAATAATTTTTCGTATATGTGACACGCGCGTAAATGCTTTTACCTTGGTTTTTTTTTCATAATTTCGGTAAACGTTCTCGATTTCAATTTATCTTTGCGTATTACGAGTTTCTACAGCTATATTTGAAGAAATCATGAAAAATGAATAAAATAAAAATGGCGCTCACGACCTTCTGCTTTGAACTACGAATATTTTTTATCGGATTTTTTCAAATGGTCGTTCTTTCAATTTATCTTTGCGTTTTACGAGTTTTTACAGCTATTTGAAGAAACCATGAAAAATAATAAAAAATAAACACGGCGCTTATGACCTTCTGCTTTTAACTACCAATATTTTTTTATCGAATTTTTTCAAATGGTCGTTCTTTCAATTTATCTTTGCGTTATACGAGTTTTGACAGCTAGTTGAAAAAGTCATGGAAAATGAACAAAATAAAAATGGCGCTCACGACCTTGTGCTTTGAACTACCAATATTTTTCATCGAATTTTTTCAAATGGATGTTCTTTCAATTTATCTTTTACGTTGGTACGAGTTTTTACAGCTATTTGAAAAAAATAATTTAAAATCATCTCTTTATATATAAAAAATCCTTCGTCGTCGTTCGCCACGTAACTATGGGTAACTATGGACGGTTGTTGATTTTATTGGCTGACACTTGTTGATCTGTCTGTGTGTGTGTGTGTTGCATATTGTGCAGCATCGGGCCGAGTTCTGTGTCCAGGTCCAGTTCCGTGTCCAGGTCTCAGTTCCGGTTTGTCCAGGTCTCATCGCTCCATCGCAGGGGTGTCCGGGTTCTGATGTCGGCGCCATAGTTCCTGGTGTCCAGGTCTATCGCGCCATAGTTCTGGGTGTCCAGGTCTACGCGCACCATAGTTTTTGGTCTCCAGGTCTATCGCGCCATAGTTCTGGGTGTCCAGGTCTATCGCGCCATAGTTCTGGGATGTCCAGGTCTCGCGCCATAGTTTTCAGTGTCCAGGTCTATCGCGCCATAGTTCGGGGTCCAGGTCTATCGCGCCATGTTCTGGTGTCCAGGTCTATCGCGCCATAGTTTTTGGTCTCCAGGTCTATCGCGCCATAGTTCTGGGTGTCCAGGTCTATCGCGCCATAGTTCTGGATGTCTCCAGGTCTCCCGCCATAGTTCTGGGGTCCAGGTCTATCGCGCCATCGTTCTGATGTCCAGGTCTACCGCGCCATAGTTTTTGGTCTCCAGGTCTATCGCGCCATAGTTCTGATGTCCAGGTCTACCGCGCCATAGTTCTGGGTCTGTCTGGGTCCAGTCTATCGCCATAGTTTTCAGTCCAGGTCTATCGCGCGCATGAGTCTGCCATAGTTTTTCTTGGTCTCCAGGTCGTCGCCATAGTTCTGGGTGTCCATAGTCTCTGGGTGTCCAGGTCTATCGCCATAGTTCTAGGTCTGTCTACCATAGTTCTGGATGTCCAGGTCTACCGCGCCATAGTTTTGGTCTCCAGGTCTATCGCGCCATAGCGCCATAGCTCTGGCCATAGTCTGTCCAGGTCTATCGCGCCTCGCGGTCTCATTCTGGGTGTCCAGTTTTGGTGTCCAGGTCTATCGCGCCATAGTTCTGCGTCAGGTCTATCGACCAGGTTTATGGATGTCCAGGTCTACCGCGCCATAGTTTTTGGTCTCCAGGTCTATCGCGCCATAGTTCGCCAGGTCACAGTTCTGGGTGTCCGGTCTCATCCAGGTCTATCCCGCCATAGTCCAGGTCTATCGCGTCGTTCTGATGTCCAGGTCTACCGCGCCATAGTTTTTGGTCCAGGTCTATCGCGCCATAGTTCTGGATGTCCAGGTCTACCGCGCCATATAGTCCAGGTCTCGGTATGGTCTCCAGGTCTATCGTGCCATAGTTCTGGGGTCCAGGTCTATCGCGCCATAGTTCTGGGTGTCCAGGTACCGCGCCGTAGTTTTGGTCCAGGTCTATCGCGCCATAGTTCTGGATGTCCAGGTCTACCGCGCCATAGTTCTGGATGTCCAGGTTTGTCTCGTCCAGGTCTATCCCGCCATGTTCTGGGGTCCAGGTCTATCGCGCCATCGTTCTGGATGTCCAGGTCTACCGCGCCATGTTTTTGGTCCCCAGGTCTATCATGCGCCATAGTTCTGATGTCCAGGTCTACCGCGCCAGTTCTGATTTCAGGTCTCAGTTCTGGGTGTCCAGGTCTATCCCGCGTCTCAGTCCAGGTCCGGGTGTCCAGGTCTATCGCGCCATAGTTCTGATGTCCAGGTCGTTCGTGGTTGTCCAGGTCTTAGTTCTGGATGTCCAGGTCTATCGCCATAGTTTTTGGTCCCCAGGTTTATCGCGCCATAGTTCTCGCGATGTCCAGGTCACAGTTCTGGGTGTCCGGTCTAGTTCTGGGTGTCCAGGTCTATCCCGCCATAGTTCTGGGGGTCCAGGTCTATCGCGCCATCGTTCTGGATGTCCAGGTCTACCGCGCCATAGTTTTTGGTCTCCAGGTCTATCGCGCGCGCCATAGTTCTGATGTCCAGGTCTACTGCGCCAAGCTTTGGTCTCCAGGTCTATCGCGCCATAGTTCTGGGTGTCCAGGTCTATCGCGCCATAGTTCTGGATGTCCAGGTCTATCGCGCCATAGTTCTGGGTGTCCAGGTCTACCGCGCCATGTTTTTGGTCCCCAGGTTCATCGCGCCATAGTTTTTGGTCTCCAGGTCTATCGCGCCATAGTTCCGGACGCCAGGCCTACCGCGCCATAGTTTTCGGTCTCCAGGTCTATCGCGCCATAGTTCCGACGTCCAGGTCTACCGCGCCATAGTTTTCGGTCTCCAGGTTCATCGCGTCCTGGGTGTCCAGGTCTATTGCGCTATAGTTCTGGGGTGTCCAGCTAGGGGCATACAGGTCTTCTTTTTAACAATAATTCGTCTGTTTTTGCAAGAAGGGGTTAGAAATGGTTAGAATAGCCACTGACGGTTAGAAAGTTAGGGCCAGTCATTCCTAGGGAAAATGAGTGTCCCAAGAAGGGTTAGGAAATGGGTATACCGACGGTTAGAAAAAGTTAGCCAGCCATTCCTAGGAAAAGTGAGGCGCGGGAGCGCCAACAGCGAGGCGCGAAGCGCCGAGTGCCCGAGGCGCGTAGCTGGGGTTGCCGCGCGAAGCGCGGAGGCGGAGCCCTAGTTTTAAAAATAATACGACGTTTTGCCTTCACGTTGTTTCTTTAATTTTTCTTGAAAATTGTAATGCAAGAACGACGTATCCGCCAAACTTACGACCTTGTGTTCTACATTTTTCGATCTCGTAATAGGGTCGTTCAAAAAAAAAAAAAAAATCAGATTTTGATTGTTTCGTGAAGATTGTATGATATGAAAGGAAATTACAGCATCCAATTGGAATTTATAATCGTCATTATTAATAAAAAACTAAGTTAAATATGAAGAAATTTCCGGCGGGAAGGAACGCGCTGTGATTGGGCGCCCTGTCGCGTGACGTCATAATTGGGTAGATTCGAACGAGCCCCATAAGAAATGTATTAGCTTGTTAGATTTTTTTGCTCCACACGTACTATTGTGATTCAAAATGAATAAATATCGGTTTTGTAGAAGTACAATCAGACAATCTCCCGGAAGTAACGGTACTCATGGTTACCGACTTTTTCTCCCAAAGTGAATATTTTAATGTGCCCAAAACCAGCGGTGTCAAACCTCGAAGAGAGGTTATGATTATTTCAAGATAATTAACTTTACATTTAGCGATAAAAAATCGAAGTTGATAACAATACCAACAGTTGTATTCGATTATTTAAACTCTATATGTTATAATATGTTTGTATGCTGTAATTACATAAACGTGCTGCGATTTTTCTGCTATACCATAACCTATGAAAATTGTTCTACCTCCCCGAGCTGAAAGAGAGGGTTATGGTGATGCTGCAGTTGGTTATGTAGAGCTTAGAAGAGAAGGCAGTTTTTTTTTTATGGTGATGGAAAAGTGTGTCCAGAGCACAGGGTGAACAGTAAAGCATATAATGTTTCAATGATGGTCGACGAAGAGAAAGAATCGATTGACAGGGTGACCTATGAGTGAGGTTAGGTCGCTCCGCCGAGCTAGTTCAAACCATTTCTTCCTCACTTTACCTCTTGGTACGGGTGCAAATATTTTCTATCGTGCCGACAAACTGATATTTTGACACAGTGGAACGAAATACCACTGGTACGAACGTTTTTCTCTTATTTCTTCATTTTCATTCATTTTCAATGGGCCAGGTCCCGAGTTTACCCAATTATGACGTCACGCGGGAGCTTGTTTGATGGCGCCCAAGACGGGACCGTTCAAATCGTATCATAATTTAAGTGCTTCAATTAACGTCTCGCCTTGGATTTATCGTGTTTTATAATTTTAACGAGGGTTTTTGGTACCTAAACTTTAATTTGGAACAATAAAAAAAAAATCGTGAACGACCCTATTTCAATTGATCTGTTATACGTTTTGACCGTTTTCAGAGCGAATGGCGTGAAAAAAAAAAAAATTATATGACCTTTTGCCGCCAAAATCGCGTTTTTGGCGCTTACGACCTTATGCCATTAGACACGCGATATAAAAGTTGAACGATCAGTTTTCAGTTAAATGCTCGATTTTTCGACTCCGTTGAGCGACCTGTCATAAATTGTCCGATTACCTACGCGATCGTATTGCTACACCCCTGACCCACATTTAGTTCCCATATCCAAAGGCGGGAAGAAGACCAAGGCATCCAACTACAGACCTATAGCACTGGTATCGAATATCGCGAAGATCTTCGAAAAATGTGTGGTAAACAGAATGGATTGACTTCGCAAAAAGGACTGGTTTCCTGTGGGACAGGCAGTTTGGATTTATAGCTGGAAGATCTCCTGATGACGCTTTATAGCCTTATTAGTGAAATGGATAGGAACTGCTCTGGACGCAGGGGAAAAAGCGGTCATGGTTAATATAGACCTGGCTGAGGCTCCTGATTCCCTGGACCACACGATACTGCCGCGGAGGCTATACACCTTGTGTTATAGATGCGTGATTCACAAACTCCTATCTAATTACCTATCGGGGAGAACTCAAAGAGTCAGACTGAATGCGGTAAAGAGTAAGGAAGCGCGTATAGAGTTTGGGGTTTCCCAAGGCACGGTCCGTGCACGGACGTGAATTGCGAGGGGAAGTTAATCTCTTACGCTGACGATACAGCAATACTCTTTCGCGACACAAACTGGAATATGGTATTTAATAAGATAGAAGAAGGGTTACCAGAGGTACTGAAGTGGTTCAAACGTAGTAAATTAACAGTGAATATGCAAAAAACGAGTTTCACCCCCTTTGGGATTTACGAAGTAAGCTTGCCAGCGGAAAGAATGTTGAAGATTCATGAAACTCAATGTTTAGAGCGAAATAATTGCGGGTGCATAGAGATGCACAGGCTGGACGTGGTAAAGTATTTAGGGGTGCATGAATGATTTCTCAGCTTTGACTAAATGTATATTTGCTTATATACAAATATACGATTCGTTAACTGATAACGAACTTTGTTAACAACAACAAAACTCTTCTCTTCTCAGTGTACGCCCATGTGTAGCCAATATAGCAGCTGCGGTTACAATCGGATAGAAAAATAAGTGCGAATCATTCATTCTGATCAAAGATAGATCAAATGAGACGTTTCATTCCCAAAGAAAACTAAACTATACTGAATGTGGTCGAGTACAGTCGTCGGAACGCATAGCATTGTTGTAAGGAATGACCACACGTAACTGATTTAATTTGTATCTGGCGATCAGGTATAAATATTAATACCTACCGCCATAACGGTAGCTGCCACCGAACATGCGGTGACAGAAAGCACCACGGAACCGATAGATGTTTTTTTTTTATACGTTTCTATAAGACATTTTTAGCAGGGTGCTTCGAAATGTGATCATTCGAATAGAATAATTTCAACATTGGTTATATAGAGGGTATCCGAATAAGGACCCAAAATTGACTTGATTGAAAATCGATTTGAATAAAGATTCAAATCTAAAGTTATCGATTCAGTCAATGTTCTACCTACGAACTTATTTTGCTTTTGTATGTGATAAATGTTTTATACAACAAACCAGAGTTTATTTCGTGATCATAAACGCATCGGGTCGTGCAGCACGTGTTAACGGCTGTTCCTCGTGAAATTTCGAACCTCCTACTTGGTCTACGAGCAATTAACATTGACCATGACAGATTTCGAACACCCACACATCCCATTGGCTCTACGAACGGTATCGCTGACCAATACGTGTCGACGTCCGTTTCTCGTGGATTCCAAACTCCCCCACGCATCCGCACACTTTTTGTAATTTGTATAAAAGCTGCTCCATTTTGGTGCCTCCACACGGAAAGAACTCTGTTGCGAATATCGTATGGGACGTTATTGCTATTTTCGCACGAGAGTGTTCCATGCGAAGAAGGTATGAGAAAATTGCCATTATCGCATAATAACTTTGCGATTTTAGTATAAAAGTGTCTCATGCGAAAAAGGCGAACACCGATGCGATTATCGAACGAGAGCTATGCGCTGATCGCACGAGAGCTGTGCAGTGAACGCACGAGAGCGATATGCGCTGAACGCATAGATACCTCCGTACCATAAACGCACGGAGTCTATGCGAAAAGAGCATAGGTCCCGAGCGTTTTGAAGATTCACGGACTGCGCATGCTCGGGGAAACCCACAGGCGATACGTGAGCGCGCGTTACAGTCTTCTGTTGACGTCACATTGTATTCAAGAGACTCGGTTATTATATTATATTATTATATTATATTATATATAATAATATAATATAAATTATATATAATAATATAATATTATTATATTATATTATTATTATAATGTTATTATATTATATTATTATATTATATTATATATAATAATATAATATAAATTATATATAATAATATAATATAATAACCGAGTCTCTTGAATACAATGTGACGTCAACAGAAGACTGTAACGCGCGCTCACGTATCGCCTGTGGGTTTCCCCGAGCATGCGCAGTCCGTGAATCTTCAAAACGCTCGGGACCTATGCTCTTTTCGCATAGACTCCGTGCGTTTATGGTACGGAGGTATCTATGCGTTCAGCGCATATCGCTCTCGTGCGTTCACTGCACAGCTCTCGTGCGATCAGCGCATAGCTCTCGTTCGATAATCGCATCGGTGTTCGCCTTTTTCGCATGAGACACTTTTATACTAAAATCGCAAAGTTATTATGCGATAATGGCAATTTTCTCATACCTTCTTCGCATGGAACACTCTCGTGCGAAAATAGCAATAACGTCCCATACGATATTCGCAACAGAGTTCTTTCCGTGTAGGAGGCGGACGCGCGTGTGTACTGTTTTGGCGTTACCCAGGATGCACCACGTGGAAGTACAGTTACACGCACCCTTGGGGGCCGTGCAATGGCCCCAAAGACACGTATAAACCCGGCATAGGATTTTCTTGTCCGGATTCGTACGGATTGAAACATTATAAACACCTATCCGGAATTACTCGAAATGGCTACGGAACTGCCATTTTCTGTCCGGGATCCGGGATTGCTCGCCAGATAAAATACTCAGTTCTAACGGTAACCGGCCAGGTCCAGATTGGTAACCACGTTTGGCGAGAAATTATTTCCGTAACTCTCTAAATCTGAATCAGCGAAATTTCGCTGATTGTCAGCGAATAGTCGCTGATTGAAATAGCTATAAGTATACCACTGAGAATCAGCGACTAATCGCTGTTTGAATCAGTGAAAAGTTATATCACTGAATCATTCAGTGAAAGTTTCACTATTTGAATCAGTGAAACAATACTTCACTCATTTGACTCATTCAACCAGTGAACGTACCATTCGAATCGGTGATCTCGCCAACACTTCCCAATTCGAAGCAACCAGCTCTACATGATCATCAGTTAAGATTTATTTTTGGGTATTTCTACCTCCAAATGAATCCTCATTGACAACCTTTAAAGTTGGCTGTTAGGACAATTCAAAATTTCACATTCACGAATCTCATGTTGTCAGATGAAAGGAAGGGGTGGAAAAAGTGTAAAATCCTAATTTTATCGTTCAAACAGGTCAGTAATTTATTTCAATACATATTATAAAAACTTACAAATATTTGTTTATTTTTCGACAAAAAAAACTTTCCCGGTTCAATGAACCTCTGCAATAGTAGAGCAGCTTTGCCTCAGGCATTGTCAAGGATGATATTGATCAAGTTGACATGCAGGGAGGAAACAACACCTAATTTCAATATTCGAATTGTTTCCCTCGAAACGCCGAATGCTAGAAGCTCTCTTCGACTTCTCGCATTGAATACTTTCCGTCGTCCTGCGGCTCGTTCATCACCGGATTTTTTTTATGGCTTGAAAAAAGATAATATTTAATAAATTGGGTTACAAACACAGAACACACAACATACGCTTGTAATTGATAGAGGTTATGTTTGCCGCAATGACACAAAATATTGGCGTGTGGACGCTAGAAAGTATCGAAATGTACTTACCACGTATTGAATAAATAACACTCACACTTTGATGTGGCAAATTCCGTGTTCTTCGTTTTACTTTTTCGTGTTATCGCGAAAAATACCGTCAATAAACACACGCTTGAAAATGGGAACCACACGTGCTGTGACTGCGCTGTGTAGGGCTGTAGTACCAGAAGCGGCGGAAGATAGTGCTGCGAGCGCGGTAGAGCGATTTTCGCTGTTTCTTCAGCGAAACTCGCTGATTCTCAGTGAAATTTTTGTTCACTGATTGTAATAGCGGAATTTCCGCTGATTCGGATTTAGAGAGAAGAGTTGCGGATACACCCGGATAGCGGTCGGATCGCATTGACATCCGGATACAGTACGCTTCGTGCCGGATGGCCTTCCGTGCTCGCGATTTGCGCTGCCGAAAAGTGAGCGGACACGCACGTAGAGCCATATTTTACATGTGGAATCCGGACGGAATGCAGATACGAACGGATGATTGCCGGTAAGACGAATTTGCGATATCTGAGTACGTCATCCGCTAGAAGGTTTTTTTCGGATACGATAAAGCTACTAACCGATGATGATATGAATGATGACCGAATGATACCTGGCACCTGTTTCGAACGTCAAACGAAAAACCCTCTGCAATTTGAACATTCTGATAGAAAAAGTTGTGATCCCAAGAGATCCTGCGTCGTTTGCAGTTCCAATACACGCAGAATAGTGTCTAGTTTCGAAATTTTCAATAACATATTCCAGATTCGTCCTTAATCGGGTTCACGGCCATTTTGATCGTCATCGTGCGCGGCCCGGCTTTTTTTTATCACAAACATGTCTATAATAATTCGGTAAAATTTTATTAGATTAAGCGATATATCAATACCCCATACATATACCTTTATATTAGCACATGTAAATTGATCGTGTATTACAATATTAACAAAGTTTCAGTAAACCTCACTGATCTCCGATTTGTATCCAACGTTTCGAATGACTTTTTCTATAAACTCAGGCGAAGGCTGTCGCAGATCGTACGCCAACCCGATTGCTGCCATTGCCTCGATGAAGAGCGTGGCGCCGTTCAAATGCGGATGCTGTAGTTTGGCACCCTTGTAGTCCCATGGAAACGTGTGATGGTAATTATGGGAGCCTTCGCCCAACGTCAGCAAATCGACGAATTTATTATCCACGGGATTTATGGATCTGCGAATCATAAGTAAACGTTCCGGTGCGATTATTCAACTACTGGCTTCTTTGCTCATATCATCAGAAGTGACCGAAGCGAATGAAGATGCGGACTAATATTCAGTAAAGAATGCGTGAGAGAATTGATATGTATTTACAATCGTCATTCAGATTGCAGTGAATATTTAGAAAGAAAATCGTTGCATCGATAATAAAGTATGTGCAATCTCACCTATTGAATAGACGAGTGCCCCAACGATGCAGTACGCTGTTGCTACTGAGTGCAATGTGTAGAATCAGCATCTGGCGAATAAAGCATTGCGTCAGCACGGCGTGCAGAATAGTTTCGTTCCAGAGGATGATGGGAATTGCTGTCGGGAGTACGTAGCAAAATATCAGCTGTGATGGGATAGCATACCTGCAGCTCAAAAAAAAAAAAAAAATCGTTAACAAAAACCGCTTTAGGCATACCTATACTATGTCTGAAAACGTTCAATCAATATATCTGACGGATATATGATTGCGAAAACAATTATACGAGTTGGTGCTCACTTCTTCTGGAACATGACAACCGGATCGGCTTCGATATCACTCATGCAGACCTCCTTTGATCTGCGGCGGCACTCGGGGTGCCTCCTCATGAAGAGCCAACCGACGTGAGAGAAAAAGAAGCCTCGCTTAGTATTGTGAGGATCTGCGTCGGTTTCCGAATACTTGTGGTGCTGTCGATGGTCCCGTATAAAGTAATAGAGAGGATACTGCAGAATAAATGAGAATATCATTTTTCCCTGGCAATAAGTACAGAGTATCAGACAGAGCAATATTACATTTGCGGGTGCAATGATGACAGCGATCATGCATGATGAGAAATAACATTTCAGTACTGCAAGTACCATACCATGCCAGCAGTCGCGAACGAAGTCATCAGGAATATTCGTAGCGGAAGCTTAGCTCTGAAGGCGCGATGTGACCATAGGCGATGAGCCCCTACGGTGAAGCCGAATATTGTTCCGACGCCGACGGCAAAAGCTGATCAAAATAAAGAATAACGTAAGAATCGTAAGAATATCGCACAGACTTGGCGATGAAGAATTACTCAGATGGAGTGAATGCACTCGGCGACAAACTCATTTTTTGTTCCTAGATTTTAATGAAACGAAGCATCATCATATCATATGTAGTTATGCTCACCCCAGAGGATTGTCGACCATTTCATTGGCACTGAGTAAGGCCTGAAGGTGTAGAAAGCCACTGCTGCGAGAAGACCTATGTGGAAGATGAGCACCATGAACAAATGCTTCCAGACCGTTCTTTCTGCCATCTGGGTCCATGTGTAGGGTTCCTCTGGTGCTGTGTTACATGTTTGCTTATTCACTTTGTCCAACGTTTCATTGCCTGGGACATCCATCGCAAAGATATTTCAAAGGATAGCACACGGGCTGATAGCAAGCACCGTCAGCGTCCGATATCAGCTCGTACAATGAACCGAGCGGCTCAGACTGAACCGATTATACTGTCTTTCTTTTACTTCCTCAACGGCTATTCTATTGTGTTGTGCCTAGGTAGGTATTAGGTAGTTAGCGAATGCTAATCTCGATGAGCTTCATTCTGACTATGTCATCTGATTAATATTAATATTGTATACATCTATGATACAGGCAATCCCTGGTGAAAATAATTCTACGACTTTGTACGTCCATTTCTACGTGGTTCTACATTAATTGGAACATGTGAATAGTTTTGCATAGATTTTTGCGTAGATAATCGTATTTTTCCGTAGATAATTATCTACGAAAAACTACGAATTTCTACGAAATTTCTACGAAAGATTTTTTTTCAGGGATTTTAGTATATTGTCGTAGAATAAAGTGAGAATGTCAATTTTGGAATTCACCTGGATTTCACACCTGTATATTAATTGAAGTTCATGTTTAAAAAACAAAAAAAACAAAAACCCCGAAGAGGTTCGAACCCAGCCCATTTGGAACGGGCCACCCATCCAAGTACTGACCGCGGCGAATCGTGCTTAACTTTGCTCATACCTATGTGTTCGGTCTTCAACCCGCTCCAACTCTTTCTCTTAATTAATATCACATTTATCAACAATCGAACGTCAATGAGATGTATGGAACATGCATGAATATGCGAGAGACTTAAATTTCTTATTTCATTGTCGAAAATTGTAGAATTTCGTAATATTTTACGCCGTTTTACGTAATTTAGCTTTTACTGGTCTTGCAGCATTCAAAATTCTCTGAAGATCGAAAATTCGTATAAGATAGTAATTTTCCGTATAGATTTTCAGTATTCTACGAAAAAAATTACGACATTCATTACATTTTATTGGGGATCCGAATTTTCTTAGTTTTCCGTAAAAAGTCGTGAAGAGCGTAGACACACGTAAAAATTCCTACTATTCTACGAAAATTTACGAAATTTTATGACAATTTTTCAGAAGTTCGTATTCTGGTATTTGTCCATAGAAAATCTTAAAAAATCGTAAAAATTCTTACTATTTTACGAAGATTTACGAAATGTTATGACGATTTCGTAGGACTTTTCATTTTCGTATATTTTCATGGAAAATCGTAGAAGATCGTCAAAAATCCTAGAAATTCGTAAAAACTCTAACTATTTTACGAAAGTTTATGAAATTCATTTTACACTTTTCATTAATTGAAAGTTCCTTTTTTTTCGTAATTTTTCGTGTTAAGTCGTAGAAATTTCGTAGAAATTCGTAGTTCTTCGTAAAATCTCGTAATTTTTCGTAGAACTTCGTATCTACCCGAACAAAGTTGTATGATTTTCTACACATTTCTACAATTTTCTACAAATTTTCTACGATTTTCTACGAGAAACTACAAATTTATACAAATTCATACGATTTTCTACGAATTCTGATTTCGTAGTTTCTCGTGGAAATTCGTAGTTTTTTCGTAGAAATTATTTTCACCAGGGATCGTCGATGTCGACGCCGGTACGCATAGCAGCCTAGGGAATTGAGGAAACGTTACATTCTTTTTCTTAACTTTAATCGAAGCATAATTCTGACTCCCAAACTTTCAATGATAATATACATATAGAACATTTCACACGCAAGATTGCAAATACATTGAAAAATATATTCTCTCCTTTTTTAGTTGCAACATGCGAAAATATGATGAAACTTTGCTCATGATGCCTGTCCGCGGCTAATTCATTGTA